>JAGQAX010000022.1:190358-282858 GCA_019142605.1 Cephalopholis sonnerati | reverse complement strand
CTGACAGAGGCGCCTCGCACCGTCCGTCAATCGTAAGGAAACTTTCTGACTAATAAAGATATTCCAATGATTTTAACTCAAACAACAAAAATGAAACAAGAAAAACTTAAAACGGAAAAACTTCTTCTAAATCCAGAGGGTGTGTTTGATTTGTCCACAGGCGTCTCTGGGTTCGGCTCCGTCCTCTGCAGACTCGCTGATCTCCGCTGAGCGTCGGCGCTCCTCAGGTGAGTCCACATCACCTGCGTCATGTCATGTCTTCATACGTGTCACACTGAGCATGCTCCTTAAACTGGAATCAATGTGGGCTTTAGTGTGTGTGTGTTTTTGTGTGTGTCTGTGTGTGTGTGTGGCTGTGTTGGTGTGTCGGCAGTGGTTTCTGTGACAGCGGCGATGCCCGAGAGGATCGAGCTGGAGAACTACCGCCGCAGCTCGACCAAGATGGAGGCGGAGCTTCTGGAGGAGCTGGAGGAGGAGGTGGGGGAGGAGCCTGAGGAGGTGTCAGAGGAGACGCTGAACCGCTTCAACCTGAGCATGGACGAGAAAGTCCGCCACAGATCCAGGTCTGTGTCTGCTCTGTATGGAGGGTCGTTAACGCCACGACAAAATACAAAAACATGAACTGACAGGAAAAAAAAAAAAATCCACCGAAAGAAGAGACGTAAAAAAAAAATACAGAGACGAGTCAAACGTTTCTTCACGTCACAATTTAAGATTTAATTTCTGAATCTGGACGTTTTAGGGTCACAAATAAACACTGAAAATAAAACTGATCTTTGTTAAATTATTATTTTTAAATGAAAAATACATACCTGCAAAGTCTGATTTTTAAATTACAAAATAAAATATAAAGTCATATATGAAATTAAATTACTATATAATAATTATTACATTATCTCAATTTAAATTCAACACATTATCATGTTTCAAGTTAGAATTATGTAAAACACCTAACACATCATAATTTATGTCTTTTGAACCAATAATGAGTTTTTAAATTGAACTTATTTTTAAATTCATTTTGTGAATAAATCCAAAATTTTACTTTTTAGGTGGTTTTTTTTTTTTTTTTTTTTCTGTTTACAGTCTGACATTGAGACGAAACTTGTGTAAAATTATGTGTAAATTTTATTATGTTACTAAGATATTTGTATTGATCATGTTGTCAGTATTGATTCTCCGTACATCGGCTGAGACTCAGTGAACTGTTTGTTTTCAGTTCAGAGTCTGAGATGGAGGAAGAGGAGGAGGGGGAGGGAGGCAGCCGTCGACATCGTGTGACTTCAGAAGAGGCCAAAGCTTCATGGAGGGAAACTCTGCAGCAACACCTCCACCTGAGGGAGGAGGAGGAGGAGGAGGAGGAGGAGGAGGAAGAAGAAGATGAAGATGAAGAGGAGGATGATGAAGAGGAGGGAAGCAGTGAGGTGGAGTCCAGTGACGGTGAGTCTCAGTGTGTTTTTCTGTTTCCTGTTGAGGCTGAATGTTGAAGCTTCTGATGAGTGTGTGGTTGTGTAGTTGTGTAGTTGTGTACAGTCACAGTCGGAGGACGAATCAGGTCGAAGAATCCGGTTGGCTCCAACCTCACTGATAAAACCATGAGTTTTATCTGTATGAGCAGACGGTGTGTTGCGTGACGCAGCTGTCATGTGATCATTTTAACAACATGGCTGTCGTTGTTTTGGTCAGCTGATTGTTGTAAACGTTTGTTTTCTTTCATACTGACGGTCAAAACAACAAAAACACCACCACAGTAACAGTTTGTACTGGGAACACTGGTCAGACGCTGGACCAGGTCTGTGACCGTCTGTACCATAAACACAACACCATCCAGGTGCATCATGGGAAATGTAGGATCCAGTAAAGTCACTCTGCTCCCTAAAAAAACACCTCCTGTAGTTTGTAGTATTTTTATCTAATGTACTATGACTGTGTCTGACCGCCTCTGTAACTCCTCCCCCTCTCTCCACCTCAGAGGAGGAGTTTCCTCTGGTCATCTCCTCACCTGCAGGAAGTGACATCACACAGTGTGACACACCTGTGGAGCCTGACTCCACCTCCGGCCCGCTGTCCTGCGTCACCTCCTTCACACCACCGTGTGAGACTCAGCCCACCGCCAACACGCCCTCCACTGCCTCCTTCGTCACCACACCTGACTCCGCCCCCGACATGGACAGGGACACAGCTCCGCCCACACTGCTCACACCTGTTGTCATCATGGAAACATCTTTTCAGAGACAGCCTCCTGGAGGGCGGGGCTCATTTGATGACATCAACACTGAAGTGTTGCAGAAGAGGCACCTCCTCCTGCAGGACAGAGGGGCGGAGCCAGGGGAGGATGACGAGAGGTCAGAGGGAGAGGGGGTGGAGTCAGAGGAGGTGAGGAGGAGGAGGAGGAAGAGTAGTAGACATAAAGGAGCCCACACCCTTCCCACTCGCCTTCTCCTCCCCCCTCTGCAGGCTGGGGGCGGGGCTCTCCTCCTCCAGCTGAAGGGGCTCAGAGAGGCTCCGCCCCTCGGACAGGTGGAGGTGGAAGGGGGCGGGGCCAGAGCCCTGTGGAGGACGGTGTTCTCTGGAAACAGGAAGGAGAAGCAGAGGAAGAAGAGAGGCAGGACTTTACCTCCAGGTGCAGGGAGGGTGACGAAAGCCAATCAGAGGAGAGCTACAGGTGATGACATCATACATGAACATACATATACAGTGAGGTGACGGTGATGAGGTCATGACTCTACTTCCTGTTCCTGTGTGCAGATGTGACAGAAGAGTCTGATCTGGTCTCATCGGCTCTGCTACAGAGGTGTTCACTGACACCCCGGAACAACGTAAGACTCCGACACACTCATCACCAACAGGTGCTGCACCTGTACCAACACACTCTACACGTGTACCGACACACTCTGCACCTGTACCGACACACTATACACCTGTACCAACACACTCTACACGTGTACCGACACACTCTGCACCTGTACTGAAACACCCGTACCGACACACTCTACACCTGTACCGACACACTCTACACCTGTGCTGACACACTCTACACCTGTACCGACACACTCTACACCTGTACCAACACACTCTACACCTGTACTGACACACCCGTACCGACACACTCTACACCTGTACCGACACACTCTACACCTGTGCTGACACACTCTACACCTGTACCAACACACTCTACACCTGTAACGACACACTCTGCACCTGTAACGACACACCCGTACCGACACACTCTACACCTGTGCTGACACACTCTACACCTGTACTGACACACTCTGCACCTGTATCGACACACTCTACACCTGTACCGACACACTATACACCTGTACCGACACACTCGACACCTGTACCGACACACTCGACACCTGTACCGACACACTCTACACCTGTACCGACACACTATACACCTGTGCTGACACACTCTACACGTGTATCGACACACTCTACACCTGTGCTGACACACTCTACACCCGTACCGACACACTCTGCACCTGTATCGACACACTCTACACCTGTACCGACACACTATACACCTGTACCGACACACTCTACACCTGTACCGACACACTATACACCTGTGCTGACACACTCTACACGTGTATCGACACACTCTACACCTGTACCAACACACTCTACATCTGTACCGACACACTCTGCACCTGTACTGACACACCCGTACCGACACACTCTACACCTGTGCTGACACACTCTACACCTGTACCGACACACTCTACATCTGTGCCGACACACTCTACACCTGTACTGACACACTCTACACCTGTACCGACACACTATACACCTGTATCGACACACTCTGCACCTGTACCGACACATTCTACACCTGTACCGACACACTATACACCTGTACCTCTACACCCGTACTGACACACTCTACACATGTACTGACACACTCTGCACCTGTACCGACACACTCTACACCTGTGCTGACACACTCTACACCTGTACCGACACACTCTGCACCTGTACCGACACACTCTACACCTGTACCGACACACTCTGCACCTGTACCGACACACTCTACACCTGTGCTGACACACTCTACACCTGTAACGACACACTCTGCACCTGTACCGACACACTCTACACCTGTGCTGACACACTCTACACCTGTACCGACACACTCTGCACCTGTACCGACACACTCTACACCTGTGCTGACACACTCTACACCTGTACCGACACACTATACACCTGTACCGACACACCCGTACTGACACACTCTACACCTGTGCTGACACACTATACACCTGTGCTGACACGCTCTGCACCTGTACCGACACACTCTACACCTGTACCGACACACCCGTACTGACACACTCTACACCTGTGCTGACACACTATACACCTGTGCTGACACGCTCTGCACCTGTAACGACACACTCTGCACCTGTACCGACACACTATACACCTGTGCTGACACACTCTACACCTGTACCTCTACACCCGTACTGACACACTCTACACCTGTACTGACACACTCTACACCTGCACCGACACACTCTACACCTGTACTGACTCAAGATACTTGATTTACTCTCTGTAACTCTTTAAGTATCTCAGAGTCTTGTTCACAGTGAGGGTAGAATGGAGCGTGAGATGGATCGGCGGTTTGGTGCGGCGTCTGCAGTGATGTGGGGGCTGCTCCATCTACGTCCCAACCCTCAGCTATGGCCATGAGCTCTGGGTAGTGACTGAAAGAATGAGGTCACAGCAGTGGCGGCTGCTGGTCTTTCAGAGAGGGGAAGCTCATTGTCGGCTTACATCATAAAATTTGTCAATTTATTTATATGTAAATTCTGCCCTCTGAAACGATATTAAACTCCAACAAGGAAATGTTGAAATTATGTTAAACAGAAACAAAGAAATACTATGAGTGTGTTTTATTTACAGTGTAAGAAATGAACAAGTGATTTCACCAAGCAAATACCAACAAATGGGTTTCAGTTTGTCTTTCGACTCCACCTGCAAAATCCGCGATGGGACTGAGCTGAGCTGTCAAGTGACGGTGTATATCTCCAAATAGCTGTCAATCAAAACAGGATTCAGCCTTTTGACTGATCCTCCAATCATCATGCTGGAGCTCAGCGTCCAGCCCGGCAGAGGCCCGCCCACAGCTCCATTCACCCCCAGAGAAGCTGAGCGTCCGGGGACGGGATAAAATCATGGCATTTATCCAATGACCGTCGAGTTTTGAGGCAATGAAAAAAACTGTTCCATGCAGTCCCATTGAAGTGCATGGACGGCTGCTCAGCTTCTACGGGGAAATGCCATAGACCGTATGAGAAAACTGCGCTACAGGAATGTATGAGAAGTTAACAACATCGATAAGTAGCTGATTCTGAACGAACTCGTCTTCGAGATGAACGTGTTTTAACGCATCTGTAGTCAATGAAATGTTAACACAACCGAACATATTTGACCATTTAATTTTTGACATTTTAGGGGAAGCTGAGCTTCCCTTGCAGTCTGAGAGAAATCACCTCTGGATCACAGATACAAGCGTCTGAAATGAGTTTCCTCTGTAGGGTGTCTGGGCTCAGCCTTAGAGATAGGGGGAGGAGTCAGACATCTGGAGGGAGCTCGGAGTAGAGCCGCTGCTCCTTCATGTTGAGGTGGTTCAACATCTGATCAGGATCCTCCTGGTTCAGCTGGTAGGAGGCCCCGGGGCAGACGATTTCTATATTTTAATGTCCACATACTGTTTTATTACTTTGATAACTGCTGCAACAAAAGAATTTCCCAGCTTGGGATCAATAAAGTACTATCTATCTATCTATCTATCTATCTATCTATCTATCTATATATCTATCTATCAGAACATGGATAAGAGGATAAAAATGGATGGAGAGTAAAGCAGGGTGTCGTCTGCATAGAGACAAACAGATGAAATAGTGGCCTGAGAATTAAACCCTGAGGAACTCCGCATGTCACATGATTTATGATCACAATAGAGCTCTGCCTTAAATTTATGATCTGAACAAACCGGGGAGCAGATGGCCCCGCCCATTGCTGCACCTGTTCACAGGTGTCTTATTCGACAGATGAGTTCAGGAATCAGACTAATACCTGGATCAGTGAACCAGTCTGTAGATGTCGTCACAGTAACTGTCCTCTTCTGATGTTTGTAGCTGCGTCTGGATCTGTTTGACCTGACGTCTGAAATTCAGAGAGTCATGATAAAGGAGGAGGAGGAGGAGGAGGAGAACCAGGAGGTACTAGATGTCCTATAGAAGATCTCTGTTAGGACGTAGATGGTGGTTTACATTCTGTGACTGAGAGTTTGTTAGCAGAATAGAAACTGACTGAATGTGTTAAGAGAATATTTAGATGTCTGAAATCTGCACTGAGATGTTGATGATAATTTAATGGTCAGAACTCCGAGACGTAGACAACTCACCGCTGTTCTGACAGATTCTCTTGACTACATGGATCTGAGATGTGACATGTCAAACCTGACCCCAGACTGAAGTTGGACGTGTTCTTGAAGACATGTTAGAGTCTTTTGTTGAGACCTGATGTCCTTTAAACTCTCCTCTGTCTTTTCTTCGATTGTCTTTGTGTCTCATGTCTGTCTCATGTCTCTCAGCCGGCGTACGTTCCTCACGCTCTGGCATTTAAACGAGCTTATGCCATCAAGGTACAGACTCACATCGTCCTCTGTGTGGAGTCACTTCCTGTACCATCCTCTCAGACTTTGGACTTCCTGTAAAGTTTCTAACACTGCTGTTTGTGTTGTTTCAGAGACGCTCTCGAAAGGACAGAGTCCCCGTCCAGGACTCTGAGAGACGATCTTCATGTTCCACCGAGGTGGTGGGGGTCCTGGTCCAGCCAAAGGAACCGTCTAGTCTCAGCGTGAAGGAGACCATGTTCCAGAGGGGACAGGAGGATGAAGACGAAGACTTGGACACCAAAATCACCCGACGAGTTCAGAGAGCCGCTCGAAGGAAGGCCAAACAGGAGCAGCTGAAGAGACTCCACAAAGCTCAGGTGAGTCCACCTGAGGACTAAAGACCAGGTCCACCTGAGGACAGGGACAGTCAGGTTTAAAGACCAGGTCCACCTGAGGACAGGGGCAGTCAGGTTTAAAGACCAGGTCCACCTGAGGACAGGGACAGTCAGGTTTAAAGACCAGGTCCACCTGAGGACAGGGGCAGTCAGGTTTAAAGACCAGGTCCACCTGAGGACAGGGACAGTCGGGTTTAAAGACCAGGTCCACCTGAGGACAGAAATTAAACTCTGATGTGAACCGAACCACCAGACCGAGGCCGGTCTGTTCAGGTGGTCTCAGGAACTCTGTAACAGTGAACATGTGTGTTTTAATGTGATTTTTAGAAGCCGTTCTGATCTTAAACATGATATGTAAGTTATTTATTTGTGAAATCAGATGATCCAGAGACAGCTGCAGCAGGTGGAGGAGAAACAGAGGCAGCTGGAGGAGAGAGGGGTGATGGTGGAGAAGGCTCTGAGAGGAGAAGCAGGTACAAACACACACACACATATGTATAGATGTACACACATATATATACACACACATTCAGTCAGATTCTCTGTCGATCATTAAATGTCTGAAATATTATATATGAAACAGATCTGTGTGCAGGTGTGTGATTATTAATAAATATATCCAGATTACAGAGTTGGGGTTCCACAGGGCTCCATACTGTCACTTTCCTGCTGTTACCTGTCAGGTGTTTGATGATGTCACAGATAAGCAGCTGTCAGGTGTAAAGTCACAGATTTCAGATTGTCATTAATGTAAAATAAACTGTGTGTGGATTTTTTTGGTGTTGAACCTGAGTTGAGATATTTTGAATCAAAGTTGTGTCTCTGTCAGATTACTGGGGCGACTCTAACGACAACCAGGACGTCGAGCTTCACCTGGAAGGTTAGTTTAATGACTCGCTGTGCTGTAGGAAACTGAAGTAAACTACGTTATACAGCAGCGTGTCAGTAATGATGTGACCAGTGAAATGAAAAAACGTGAGCTACGTCCAATCTGATGTTTTTATTTTTATAACACAGAACTGTGTCTACATTTACATCTAGTGTCAACACTACTCCGGCATTTTGGAATCACTAAAACAAAGACCTTTGGAAACCATGACAGCCATGTTTGATCAGTCACTGTTTGTCAAGTCGAAACATTAGTGATGTCATCCTTCTTGAATGCGGACTCCTCCCATCACCATGGCGTCCTCTGGTGGATGGTTAATGCTCTCAGCACCACTTTGATATTTTCTTTGTAACGACTCCCGCCCCAAGCACCTTACACTCCTGTTTCAGTAATCCATGTTCCACCTTGTTGTTGGTCCAAGCAAAGAAATCTCTGGTCTTATATTTTCCCATCTCCATAGTATTTTCTGTATCCATGCAACCAACTGCAGAGTCGACAGTCTGCTTGCTGCTTGTATCGTCGTTGGTTCAGTATGGACGGAGATGAATCCTAAGCTGGAGCTCAGACGCTCCTGTTTGTGTCCAGACATGGTTTTATTTTTAAAATAAATCAGAGAAACAGGAAAGACGAACTGGTTCTTCTATCTAATGTTTGTCAGGTTTGTATTTTGGGTGAGCTGACTCTTTAAACCTTCGTCTCTCTGTAGGACTGGGTAAACTGGACAATCCGGCTCTGATGCAGCAGTGGTTCCAGTTGGTCCAACAGAAGAACTCTCTGATCCGATACGAATCTGAACTCATGATATTGTGAGTATCTAACCTTTAAAGGTTCAGGTTCAGGTCCATCAGAACCTCATGGATGTGGTTTTCAGGTTGATCAGGATGAATCAGGACTGTGTGGATCCTGGTTTCAGACTCTGGTCTCTGCTGTGTTTCAGTGCTCGAGAGTTGGAGTTGGAGGACCGACAGAGTCGTCTGCAGCAGGAGCTCAGAGAGCGGATGGCCGTGGACGGTAACATCACACCGACACATCAAACACAACCACTTCCTGTTTTTGATTAAAATAATTTTAAAAAATCTTACACAAATGTGAAACACGTGATACTGTTAACGTGGAAACATCAAAGAATACCAGGCTAACAGAGATCAGTGTGGCGGCAGCTCAGTGTCATTCCCCAGTTCAGAGTCTAAAGATTTGGTTTCCTAGACACTGCTCAGCGGGTCATGGGAATAATGCCATAAGATGGCTAGTTAGCGTCCTTTATTGTCGGAACTATGATGGTATCTGATCTGCTTCGAACCTCCGACTTTCCTTATTGATTAATGAAAACATTCTTGGCAAATGCTTTCATTTTCGTCAGTCTTGCGCCGGTCCAAGAACTTTACCTTTAGAGGCACAGTACGAATGCCCCTGTCCGTCCCTCTTTATCATGGCCCCGGTTCAGAGAGAAAACCCACAAAATAGAACTGGAGTCTGATTCCATTATCCCTCGCTGCAGGATTCAGGCGACCAGGCCTGCCTTAAACACTTCCAACCCATCAAGGGGGGGGCGAGAGGCAGGGGCAGGGATAGGCAGTAGTTCGCCTCGCAGCCAACTGTCAGCTTGATCCCGAGATCCAACCATGAGATTTTTACCTGCAGGAACTTTAAGATCCATTATTGGAGCTGTAATACGGCGGCTGCTGGCCCCACACCTGCCCTCCGATCAAGCCTCGTTAAAGGATTTACAGTGAACTCAGTCCAGTCTCAGTTCTGTATTGCTTGGCTCTGCTTTATTTCCTGATCCTTTACGAGCCATGATGGTTTACCTCCTCCTGTAACCTCCACCTTCGACTGTGTGGTGTTCAGGTGTGTGGTCTCACCTCTGACTGTGGTCTCTCTCTGACTCTGTGGTTTGAATATTTCACATATAGAAATAACATTAGGTCTGATTAGGTCATTATATTGATCTGTTCTGTACAACATCTATTGCTCGTCTGTCCGTCCTGGAAGAGGGATCCCTCCTTCAGTCGCTCTTCCTGAGGTTTCTACCATTTTTTTCTCCCCGTTAAAGGAGTTTTTCCTTAGCCGCTGTGAGGGTCCTAAGGACAGAGGGATGTTGTATGCTGTAAAGCCCTCTGAGGCAAATTGTGATTTGTGATATTGGGCTTTATAAATAAAATTGATTGATTGATTGATTGATAAATATTAACCCTGTGTGTGCTGTTTCCAGACCACCTGAAGGAGGAGTGGCAGCTGCTGGAGGAGCGCCTGATCCTGGAGGAGATGCTGGAGGTGGTGGAGCAGAGAGACTCTCTGGTGTCTCTGCTGGAGGAACAAAGACTGCAGGAGCGACAGGAGGACCAGGACCTGGAGGAGGTCATGATAACCCGAGGACTGGGACTCAGCTGGACCTGAACAGGTCTGCAGTGATGTCATCAGAACCTGATCCGAAGTGGACTCGTGGAGAACTGATCAAACCAGACAGAAATAAATTCAGTGAACGGATCTGAGACCTGCAGACTGAGGTGGACTCCACGCCAAACTTTTCGGTCTAAACCTCCTTCTTCTTCTTCTTCTTCTTCTTCTTTCCAGAACGTGTCGTGATTGGAATTCATGTTCTCATGAATGAGTCGGATCATCTCACAGCAGATCCAGGACTTTCTTCAGACCTGTTTTGTTGACTTAGCAGAACCAGAACCAGGAAAAAACACGCAGGAAGTGACCTCATTCATCAGTCAACAGCAGACAGTGTGAACAGTTCATTAAGGATTCTGTTAACAAGCAGTTGTCCTGACGGTGTGAATGACTTCTCTGTTAGTCCAACAACAAATTAAGTTGTTAACGTGGCATTAGCAACCAAGCTAACCTCTAACATGCTTGCTCACTGGAAATATGCTAATGCTAGCCCACCAAACTAGCTAGCTCACTAACAGACAGTTAGCGCTGCATCATAGTGTCCCGACTCCACCACAGTCGACTGTCAACTAAACAACAGTTCTTCACTTTAACTGCTCACACCAGTCATCACTCATTTAACTAGTTAAATATTTTTATGTAACTAGTTACCTTGTGTGTTTGACTAGTTACATGAGTAACTTAACAAGGAGGCCATAAATTTAAATTCACCTCAGTTTAAGACCTTCAAACTTTTCACATTTTCATATTCTTCATGTCACCATGTTGTTTTTCTTGGGCGAAGTTTGTATCTACTTTATTTCCACCGGAGATTATTTCAAAATAAGACACAAGACAGAAATATATTTCAGCTTTTATTCACTGAGACACATTTTCAGTGGGTGAAAAGTCTGAATAAACTCTGTTAGTCTTCGGTCATGTTGCCTTTCAGCTCCTTCACAGGTCCTTTGGTGTTGGCTCTGGGTTCAGTTGAACCTTTTGGGTTGAGGTTCGTTTAGTCTTTGGGGAACATTTTCTCCATCTTCCTCAACGATTCAGTCTCAGTCCCCGTGTCAGCGTGGGTTTCCTCCAGGTGCTCTGACATATTCTCCCCGTGTCAGCGTGGGTTTCCTCCGGGTGCTCCCACATGTTCTCCCCGTGTCAGCGTGGGTTTCCTCCGGGTGCTCCCACATATTCTCCCCGTGTCAGCGTGGGTTTCCTCCGGGTGCTCCGACATGTTCTCCCCGTGTCAGCGTGGGTTTCCTCCAGGTGCTCACACATGTTCTCCTCGTGTCAGCGTGGGTTTCCTCCAGGTGCTCTGACATGTTCTCCCCGTGTCAGCGTGGGTTTCCTCCAGGTGCTCACACATGTTCTCCTCGTGTCAGCGTGGGTTTCCTCCAGGTGCTCTGACATGTTCTCCCCGTGTCAGCGTGGGTTTCCTCCGGGTGCTCCCACATGTTCTCCCTGTGTCAGCGTGGGTTTCCTCCAGGTGCTCTGACATGTTCTCCCCGTGTCAGCGTGGGTTTTCTCCGGGTGCTCCCACATGTTCTCCCCGTGTCAGCGTGGGTTTCCTCCAGGTGCTCACACATGTTCTCCTCGTGTCAGCGTGGGTTTCCTCCAGGTGCTCTGACATGTTCTCCCCGTGTCAGCGTGGGTTTCCTCCAAGTGCTCCCACATGTTCTCCCCATGTCAGCGTGGGTTTCCTCCAGGTGCTGACATGTTCTCCCCGTGTCAGCGTGGGTTTCCTCCAAGTGCTCCCACATGTTCTCCCCATGTCAGCGTGGGTTTCCTCCGGGTGCTGACATGTTCTCCCCGTGTCAGCGTGGGTTTCCTCCGGGTGCTCCCACATGTTCTCCCCGTGTCAGCGTGGGTTTCCTCCGGGTGCTCCAACATGTTCTCCCCGTGTCAGCGTGGGTTTTCTCCGGGTGCTCCCACATGTTCTCCCCGTGTCAGCGTGGGTTTCCTCCGGGTGCTCCCACGCTTAACGCTGGAGTTCATGTCTTTGTCAGTGATGATTTAAAATCATCTCTAGTGGAAACAGATCTGTGACGTCTCAACACAGGTGATGTATGGTGACATCAAACATGAGGAGCTGTGAAAATGTGAGTTTGAATGTCTTTAGTTTACGAGTATTTAAATATACGGCCTCGACTAGTTCAACAGGTTTGTGTCTCCAGGTTAATTAGTCAGTTTAACTAGTTAATGACAGTGATGTTGATATTAGATGGACTCACAAAGCATTCTGGGAAGACGCTGCCATCTTGGAAGGATTAACATCAGCAAGTGTGGTCAAACTGCCTGTCGATTGTTCAGCATCAGAAATGTAAACATGTGTGACAGACACATTTCCCACAGAAAACACAAATATTACTGAGTTGAGTCAGTGACGTCGATCCTTAAGAATCACCATCACTGTCCCTGATGTTTACCCGGTCTTTAGCGTTAGCATCTGTTAGCAACACAAACTCTTTAACTCTCTGGAGGCTCGTGTCCACTTCACCAACAGGTGAGACACAACCAGACAAAGACAAGCTAGCTCATGATATGCTAACTGAATGCTACAAAACGTTGGCTGATGATACATAATCTACAGGTACTCTTTGTGTCCGACGTCTTCTTCTGGTGTTTTAATCTGAGTTCTCATCACTTCTTTTGTTGCTGACATCAAACAGCCAGCAGACGGCGCTCTGACTTTCGTCCCTCCATGGCCGACTCACCGTTGATGACGACACGTCCCTGTTCCCTCCCTCAGTATTAAACATGTTGATCGGAGCGTCAGGTTCAGCAGCTGAGTCAGAGTCAGTACGATTATTGATTATTGATTACTGTGCCATCAGACGTCACCTGTTTGCCTTACGTCATCACCTCCTGCCACCTGATCAATAACTGTTAATCAGTAATGTTTGAAGTCATGTGACTGATGATGTAACGACTGATCTACCAGCAGCCTTCTGACTTCATATCTTCTTATATAATAAATGATTCACAGCTGATTCCTGTCGGTGTTTGGTTTCATGCTCTGTCTGTGTGGGATCGGTCTATGTCCTGGAACTAACCTGCAGAGCCCACATGTTGTTCACACTGTGATACGCGCTGCTCAGGTTTGTCTGCACTCGTGGAAATAATCTGTATTTAAATATTTAAAACTTATTAAAGTGTTAATATGAATTTATATTTTCCAAAAACACTGAGAATTCTTTAAATTTAAATTTAAATCATCAGAAATATACAAGTTAAAGTTAACTTTACTGTCAGTTTGTCCGAACGTACAGTGACCCTCACTGTAAACATGTAAACAAACAAACTAACTAACAGAAAAAAGGTAAGTATAACTTAATAAAATTGCAGTTAGGGAGATGTATGAAAAACAGACGAGCAGACGTCAGTGTGAGGACGGTCATTAAAACAAAGACATGATAATCAGACAGGTGTAAAATAAACTGTTTATATTTATTGTTCTTTACAACAGAGACTCACTCAGAGACGCCACCTGGTGGCTGCAGCTGTGCACTACAGGTACAAACTTTGGTAATAAAGTACTTCATGAAGAACTTTGTGGAGGAAAAAAACTCATCTGGAACACCTGGTGATTCTGTCTGTGAAGATATGAGGATAAAATATTAATCATCAATAAAATCAAACAGGAAGCAGCAGAAGGAAACACTGAGTGAAGTGACATCACTGTAACTGTACGTTCACTCTCACGTGAAGATGTGCTTGTTTCCTCATACGTCATCCTCAGGTGTTCCCCGCAGGTGTGGGCGGAGTCACAGCGCTCAGCATGCAGGTGAGACGACGTTACAGGTGAGAGCAGAAGCAGGTGCAGTGAGGAGGTGACATCAGCACAGACTCAGGTAAGACACTCTGAACACACTCACCTGGAACTTTGAAACCACCTGGGACCTGTCTATGTGCTGGACGTGTTAGTGTTAGCAGCTAACATCAGCCGTTAGCATACAGCTAGTGGTTAGCATTAGCATAAACAAGTCAGATGCTAATTTAAATGAAAATGGCGGGAAGTCTCAAGCTGACCTGACGTACCAGAAACAGGTCTGTTGACATCTGCGTCATAACGTTCTTATGGTAAAGACAACAACAACAACAACAACAACAATAATAATAACATTAATGACACATAGTGCTTTTCCAGATACTGAAAGACGTTTTACAAACCCTAACCCTAACCCTAACCCAAACTATGAAACAAAGAAACAAGACAAAAAACGTAGTGATCAGTGCTGTGATATATAAAACTCTTCTGTAGGGTTTATAGGGTGTTTTAATATATTGAAATATGTTTCCCAAAATCTGAAATAAAGATGTTCTAATAAAATATGAGAACATGACACTGACTTTGTGATCAGTTTTTGATTCTGTCGATTCTCTGTACGTTGACGTTAATAATAATAATAATGATGATAATAATAATTCTGATAATGATGATGATGATGATGATAATGGTAATAAAGTTATAGACTGATTTAACAAAAGAAGAGATAAAGAAACAATAAAAATATTTAGAGAGAATTTAAAAAGTGGATGAACAGCAGAGTGAATCAAAGATTTAATTATAGCAGTTAGTTTTACAAACAGGTGAAACGTAACGCCGTCCTGACTGATGACATCACAAATAAATTCACCTGTAAGAAACTAAAATATGTTTAATCAATATAAAACTCTGAGATCAATAACAAAGGTCATCGGTGTTAAGTCTCCTCGTGTGAACGGCCTGCTCATGTTCTGTGTCCTCTGTAGCTTTTAATTACCCACAATCCTCTGCTTCTCACTGCCTCGCACAGATACAGAGGTTTGACAGCAGGTGGCGCCGTCGCTCCTTCAAACTGAAGATAATCTGAATTTAAAGCATCTGATCAGTTCTTCAACTCTATTTTGACTCCAGCAGGAAAAACGACTAAAACATGACGACGATGATTTTTCTTTTCTCGGTCAGTGTCAGAGAGGAAACAGCTGAAACATCAGGACAGAGACTGATCCATCCTCTCTGATCAATACGTATCAATAAACCATAATTCTGACATCACACACACACACACACACACACAGTGAGCTCATGTAGAAACACACAGCTGAACCAGAGGTCGACCTTCATGGTTTATAAAAACACTTCTGGTCCTCATAAAGAAGGTGAAACAGTTCATTGAGTCTGAATGATCCAGGGGTGTCAAACATGCGGCCCGGGGGCCACCACAGGGTCCAATCCGGGCCCCTGGATGACATCACACACCTCATACTGATCAGCTGTCAGGAGAGAGTTTACTGAGGATCTGTCTTTATGTTAGATGTTGTCTCACCCCGAACAGGAAACAGCTCTGTGATAGAACAACAAACACTTCCTGTTGTCAGATTTAAAGACTCTGAGCGTCATTAACCTGCAGCTTCAGGTCAGACGAGTCTGTGTCAGACGTTTTTCTTGAAACACTCTCAGCTGAGGTTCAGACACAACTTCAGATCTGTGGATGTTTTGTGAGGCGTCTGTGGTGATGTCAGCGTTGCTGCAGAAGACGTCCAGACTGGAGTCCGCTGAGGTTTGGTCAAATTCAGAATAAAAGGCGTCAGACGTGCGTCGCAGACGAATGACACACCTCTAAGTTTATAAAATATTACAGGTGTTTTTATTATTTGTTTGAAAGCTGCTGAATCACAAACAGCTCTGACACACGAGTATTAAAACGCTTTCATTTCCTGTCCCTGTGGAGGAGCCTCATGTGGCCCCGGGGCCGCAGCTCAGAGAGTCTGATGAAAGCTCCTCTTTCATAAAAAGTACAAACAGTTTTCTGTTGATTTCTTTACTTCCTGTTTCCTGTTTCCTGCAGAGACGCCGAGCCGCCACAGATCGACTCAGTCACAAGTGTGTGTCAACAGGTAAAATACTCAATCAGTTCAATCAATTTTTATTTATAAAGCCCAATATCACACATCACAATTTGCCTCAGAGGGCTTTACAGCATACAACATCCCTCTGTCCTTTGGACCGTCACAGCTGATCAGGAAAAACTCCCCAAAAAACCCTTTAACGGGGAAAAAAAATGGTAGAAACCTCAGGAAGAGCGACTGAAGGAGGGATCCCTCTTCCAGGACGGACAGACGAGCAATAGATGTTGTACAGAACAGATCAACATAATGAATTAACAGTAATCCATATGACACAATGAGACATAAAGAGAGACAGATATTATATTAATAATATGATTATATATGTATGTGACAATAATGACGTGTATAATAGTCCAGGTATGACTAATAGTAACAGCAGCAGTGGGAGGCATCAGGCAGGACCACGGCAGCAGCACAACACCACACACCATCCAGGCACAGCTGTGACACCAGTTAACCTGAGAGACAGTGGAGCACAAAGGCTCCGGAGAACAAGCCGAGTTAGTGACATGCAGTAGAGCCGAGTTAGAGAGATGCATTAACAGAACATGAATACGAGAGAGAGAGAGAGAGAGGAGGAGAGAAGGGGCTCGGTGTATTATAGGAGGTCCCCCAGCAGACTAGGCCTATGTCAGCCTAACTAGGGGCTGGTCCAAGACAAGCCTGAGCCAGCCCTAACTATAAGCTTTATCAAAAAGGAAAGTCTTAAGTCTAGTCTTAAAAGAGGAGACGGTGTCTGCCTCCCGGACCGAAACAGGAAGGTGATTCCACAAAAGAGGAGCCTGATAGCTGAAGGCTCTGGCTCCTGTTCTACTTTTGGAGACTTTAGGGACCACGAGTAACCCTGCATTCTCAGAACGCAGTGTTCTGGTGGGATAATAGGGCACTATGAGCTCTCTGAGATATGATGGACCCTGATCATTTAGAGCTTTGTAAGTTAAGAGAAGGATTTTAAATTCAATTCTGGATTTTACAGGGAGCCAGTGCAGAGAAGCTAAAACAGGAGAAATATGATCTCGTTTCTTAGTTCCTGTCAGTACACGTGCCGCCGCGTTCTGGATTAGCTGGAGAGTTTTCAGGCACTTATTAGAGCTACTTGATAATAGAGAGAATTACAGTAATCCAGCCTCGAGGTAACAAAAGCATGGACCAATTTTTCTGCATCTTTTAGTGACAGGATAGGCCTAATTTTCACAATATTACCCAGATGAAAAAATGCAGTCCGAGACGTTTGTTTTAAATGGGAGTTAAAAGACAAATCTTGATCAAATATTACGCCGAGGTTTCTTACGGTGGTGCTAGAGCCCAGAGCAATGCCATCCAGAGAAACTATATCATCAGATAAAGAGTTTCTGAGCTGTTTGGGACCCAGAACAATAACTTCAGTTTTGTCTGAATTTAACATCAGGAAATTGGTGCTCATCCAGGTTTTTATATCTTTAAGGCATTTCTGAAGTTTAGTTAATTGATCCGTTTCTATCGATAAATACAACTGTGTATCATCCGCATAGCAATGGAAATTTATAGAGTAATTTCTAATGATGTTACCTAAGGGAAGCATATTTAGCGTGAATAGAATTGGTCCGAGCACTGAACCTTGAGGTACTCCAAAACAAACTTTAGTACGTGAAGATGATTCATTATGAACGTGAACAAACTGAAAGCGATCGGATAAATAAGATTTAAACCAGCTTAGTGCAGAACCTTTAAGGCCAATTGAATGTTCCAGTCTCTGTAGACTGTAGAAATACTGCGCCCGTACTGCATTCAATGACTGACAGTGAACCTTCATCGGCTCATTTTGTTTTTCTGAAAGCATTAATGTAACGTCAGTCACCGATGAACACATGAACACATGAATCAGACTGTGATTTCTGGACTCAGTGATGTGAACACGTCTGTGATGAAACGTTTCTACACAAACACTTCTCCTTTCACACCTTTGTTCTCTTCTTCCTCTCCTCTAACAGTCGCTGTAACGTCTGTGTGATGTCATACTTCCTGTTGCTCGGCGTGAACACATGATGGTGAAACAGGTGATGGTGACATGAACACCGTGAGGACTGTCGTTCACTCATTAAAGGTAAAACTCAAACAGCTTCACTGATGTCATGTAAAAATCAGACACAAACAGGTCTCACCGCTCAGATTGTTATTGTTTTGTTGTGATTTAAGAACACTTAACTTCTCCTTAGCTGAGGGACTGATTCAAGGATGTTGCACAGATTTCCTTAAAAGCGTTCCTGAGTTAAGGGTAAACATGAAGGCCTTTACTGAGTTAAAGTGAGTTTATTAATGAGCTGGATTTGTTTATCTGTGACTGTTTCAGTTTCATCACAATACGACGTCGCAGCGATTCTTTGGACGACAGGATATTTACCGATATGACAAACTAACGATAACGTTACATCGCGTTTTATTTCGTTAACAGCACATTGTTTAAACGCACCATGTTTCCTGTCGGTTGAAATCCAGAAGATCTCCACGCTGAGTAAATAACGTTATCTCGTAGAGGAAAGTGCAACTAAAAGTAATCCAGTCAAAAGTAAAAGTTTAAATCACAGGAACTCTTTTTCTCAGGGTGTGTTAAGGGTTTTTATTTATCACCTTAAACTCAGTCATGTTACAGTTCAGAGTCACAGGGACCTTAAGGTGTTTTTTTTTTGTTTGTTTTTTTTTACCTTACCGTTGGCTGCTAAGGTCTTTGGTGCAACATTTGAGGGATTCCTTAAATATAAGAAATCCTTAAATAAGGGATTATTTTAAGAAAACCTTAAGAAGACTTTCAGGGTGTTTTGTGCAGCCAGCCTCTGAAACAAAGAGTGACAGCTTCCTGTTTCCTCTGAGTAATTAATGATGATTTGTGTCAACAGGTTCACCTGTTCATCGTGAAATCAGAGGTCAAAGGTGAGCATGTTTTGTTTCTTATTACTTTATCTTTTTATATGAAGGTCTTTTAATTTGAAAGAACAGCAGGGATGCACCGACTGTGACATTCTGGACCGACAGTCGATACTCATGTTTTCTGTTCTTGTTTATTTAGTTCTTGTTGTTATTTATTTCCTATTTTGTTTCAGATAAACAACAAAACCTACACTGTAAAAAATGACTGAACTGAACAACTGAGCTCAGGTTCAATCAGACACTTTTACTAAACAATGTTTTTAATTTAAACCGTCTTTACTAGGAAATGACCAATTACATTTCACTGTGAAAACATCACAAAACCTTTCATCTTCAAGAAACGTTTTACAGATGACACTGAACGCATCACAAGAGCGTTAAAATTTAACTTCAATCAATACTCATTTGTACTGAACAGAGCTTGAACACATCATAATGTAATGCAGTGCAGCCTCCATCAGCTGCTAACAGCTAACTTTAACTAGCTGTAAACGGCTAACTTTAACTACCTAACAACTAACTTTAACTACCTAACAGCTAACTTAACTACCTGCTAACAGCTGACTTTAACTAACTGCTAACAGCTAAAAGCTAACTTTAACAAGCTGCTTTCAACTAACAGCTAACTTTAACTACCTGCTAACGGCTAACATTAACTATCTGCTAACTGCTAATGGCTAACATTAACCAGCTGCTAACAACTAACTTCAGCTAACTGCTAACAGCTAAAAGCTAACTTTAAGCTGCTTTCCACTAACAGCTAACTTTAAACTAACTGCTAACAACTGACAGCTAACGTTAACTATCGTTAACTATCTGCTAACTTTAATCAGCTGTTATGAACACATGAACACGAACACATGTAACGACAGATAAGAAGAAAACAGAGTTGAATTCAGACACGTTTTATTTCTTCATTTACAGACAGAAAAGTGTTGAAAGGAAAAACTGAACCAAACAGCTGTCGTTGAGTTTGAAGCTGGTTCTGAAACATCCTGACACAAAGTTCTGATGATGACCTCATCACTGCGAAATCAGAAATAAGTTGCATCAAGGGGGTAGAGCTACAGGGACGCCAAAATCTACACAAATCAAACTTCCTGTCAGCTGCTTTAATACTGGTTTGTTTTTACACACTGGTTTCTTGTTTTACAGGCTGGTGGTGTTGGTGGCGTCCACCTTCAGGTCTTTGGCGACCAGTCCAGAGGTTACCGGGTGCATCGCTGTTCTGTTGGCCAGAAACACTGTAACGGCTTCATCACGATACTTCTCGAAGTTAAAGACCTCCCTGACGAGAACACACAGAGGCAAATCAAAACATGGTTCAAATATTCAATGAGTTCAAACATGTCACGTAGAGTATGAGCATGTTACGTAGAGTATGAGCACGTTACGTAGAGTATGAGCATATTACGTAGAGTATGGACACGTATACATAGTACATAGTATAAATACCTAAAGAGCGGTCTCGTGAACTTCATCCTGCCCTGCTCTGTCGCCATTTTCATCGCCATGGGAACAGCCTCCTCCCACTTGGATCGAACACACAACCTTAGCCACCTGGAGGGAGAACAGCCAATCATCAGGAGGCTTCCAGGGAGGAGGCGGCGTTTCAAATGACCCACCTGATGTCTTACCTGAAGCGGATCTCAGAGTTCATGCAGGCGTTGAGATCGTAGGCTTCCTGCATCTTCTTCACGTGAGTCAGAGGAAGAGGATCCTGAGGGGACAAGTGAAGAAGAAGAAGGTGAAGGTGAAGCAGACTTTCAGCTAGCTGAAGTGGACCGTGGCGAGTTTTAACGAGGTTTACCTCCTGAAGCAGGAGGGACAAGAACTCGATGAGCTGGTGGGACGACAGCGTCTTCACATCCGACTCCTTAAAGCTGCTCAGGTCCTGGTCTTTGGCCTGAAGGGGGACAGAGGACGGAGGTTTGACTCTGAACACAAGAGAACAATAACCACAGGTCCAGGTCCAGGTCCAGGTCTTACCTTGATCCACCTCTGGCTCAGAGCGATGCAGGCGTCGGCTAGCGTGGTGTCGTACCTGAAATGAGGATCAGACAACATAAGACCAGGTTTAGAGATGGACCAGGGGACCTGATGCAGGTCTGAGAGGATCCACTCACTGAGGTTTGACTGGAGGCATCCCAGGAGTGAACATCCAGGCGTTCCAGTCCACCTTGTTCAGGACGTCCACCTGAGAGACAAAGACACGGCTCAGATCTTCGGACTCTTTGCATCAGGACTTGAGATGTTGTGGTTCACCTGTGGAGCCTCCAGGTGTGTCTCACCTTGTCTTTGAAGTAGGTGTACAGGTAGTTCTTCCACTCCTCCGTGGTGACGCTGCTGTAGGCAAACAGCTGGATGTACGACTTCACGAAGCCCATGAACACCTCTGAAACAGACGGACAGGTGAGGACAGACGATCAGGACCGGACACTCTGTGGTGTGTCCAGGTGTGTGCACATGTTACCTGGCCCTCCCATCAGCTCCTCCAGGTGGTACAGCAGAGCGAAGCCTTTCTCGTAGGGCACAGAGGAGAAGGCGTCGTCGGGGTCAACGTCCTGCAGGCTGGGGACCAGGTTGGTCAGAGGGTTGTTGGCTCCAAAGGTGTTCACCTGAGTGACATCATAGACAGGTAAGAAAAAACACACTGCTCTGATCACCAGAATCAGACGACACAGAGTTCAGGTCCAGGTCCTCACCGAGTCCTGCAGGTCCTTCCAGCCCCCCATGGCTTTGAACTGTCTGAACTGTTCACTGTCCATACACCTGCCGATCATCCTCTCCAGGTACACCGTGTGACCTTCGTTCAACCTGCAGACGACAAACAAACAGTCAGCACGCAGAGGGCATGAGCCTCCATCTGAAAAACAATGATTACCATAAAATGCAAAGAAGGAAAATAAAACAAAAATTGAGTGCAGAAATGACGGGAAAGAAATTACATAAAAAAGTCAGACAGCATTTTTTTTTAACACTTTTTCCGTCACACTGAGCGGTGAAGCCATTTTGAAATGAATAAATAAACAAAAATCAGTCGTGTCGTGAAATCAGTTTAAGGAGAAACACAGCACAGCAGTTCGTCAGGGTTGTTTTGAAATAAATGAATGGTGTTTATTGTTTGTTTACCAGAAGTGCTCCCAGGTCTTGTTGGTCACCAGATTACCAGTCCAGCTGTGGGAGATCTCATGAGCAATCACCTGACAGGAAGAACCACAGGTGAGTACATGAAGGTTAACAGGTGAACACATGAAGGTGAACATGAGACAGAAGTATTTATACTCACATTGGATAGAGACTTGTCTCCCGCCTGTAAATGAACAGATGCACAGTAATCAGCTGATCAGCTGTCATATGATGCAGTGACTCAGGTCAGGTGAAAGGTGATGACATCATCACTGATGTCTGTGTGTTCTCTGTTTGACTGTATATAAATGTGTTTTCATGTGCTCATACCAGCAGGGTCGGGGTGGCGAAGGTCAGACAGGGGTTCTCCATGCCTCCGTAGGGGAACGATGGAGGAAGAACCAGGATGTCATACTGACCCCAGACGTATGGTCCTGCTAGGTCTTCAGCTGTCTTCAACATGGTCTCTGTCTGGTAGACGCAGCACCATGAATCAATTAATGAAGAACTGACTGCGTATGAACACATGAATATACTATGACCTTTTCTAATGATGTCGGACGACATGCTATACTATCACGTTTTTTCATCATTTCGGACGACATGCTATACTATGACGTTTTTTCATGATTTCAAACGACATGCTATACTATGACGTTTTTTCATCATTTCGGACGACATGCTATACTATGACGTTTTTTCATCATTTCGGACGACATGCTATACTATGACGTTTTTTCATCATTTCGGACGACATGCTATACTATCACGTTTTTTCATGATTTCGGACGACATGCTATACTATGACGTTTTTTCATCATTTCGGACGACATGCTATACTATGACGTTTTTTCATCATTTCGGACGACATGCTATACTATCACGTTTTTTCATGATTTCGGACGACATGCTATACTATCACGTTTTTTCATCATTTCGGACGACATGCTATACTATGACGTTTTTTCATGATTTCGAACGACATGCTATACTATCACGTTTTTTCATCATTTCGGACGACATGCTATACTATCACGTTTTTTCATGATTTCGGACGACATGCTATACTATGACGTTTTTTCATCATTTCGGACGACATGCTATACTATCACGTTTTTTCATGATTTTGGACGACATGCTATACTATGACGTTTTTTCATCATTTCGGACGACATGCTATACTATGACGTTTTTTCATGATTTCGGACGACATGCTTTTCTATGACGTTTTTTCATCATTTCAGACGACATGCTATACTATGACTTTTTTCAATGGTTTTGGACAACATGCTATGTTATAACTTTTTTTCAATGGTTTTGGACGACATGCTATGTTATGACGTTTTTTCATGATTTCGGACGACATGCTATACGATGACTTTTTTTCACGATTTCGGGCGACATGCTATACTATGATGTTTTTTTCATGATTTCGGACGACATGCTACATTATCACTTTTTTTCATCATTTCGTATGACATTTTTTTATGATTTCGGACGACATGCTATACTGTGACGTTTTTTCATCATTTCGGAGGACATGCTGTACTATGACTTTTGTTCATGATTTCCGACGACATGCAATACTATGACGTTTTTTCATCATTTCGGACGACATGCTATACTATGACTTTTTTTCATCATTTCGGACGACATGCTATACTATGACATTTTTTCATCATTTCGGACAACATGCTATACTATGACTTTTTTTCACGATTTCAGGCGACATGCTGTACTGACTTTTTTTCATGATTTCGGACAACATGCTATACTATGACATTTTTTCATCATTTCGGACGACATGCTATACTATAACATTTTTTCATCATTTCGGAGAACATGCTATACTATGACTTTTTCACGATTTCGGACGACATGCTGTACTATGACGTTTTTTCATCATTTCGGATGACATGCTGTACTATGACGTTTTTTCATGATTTCCGACGACATGCTATACTATGACGTTTCTTCATCATTTTGGACGACATGCTATACTATGACTTTTTTTCATGATTTCGGACGACATGCTGTACTATGGCGTTTTTTTCATCATTTCAGACAACATGCTATACTATGACGTTTTTTCATCATTTCGGACGACATGCTATACTATCACGTTTTTTCATGATTTCGGACGACATGCTATACTATGAGGTTTTTTCATGAATTCGGACAACATGCTATACTATGACATTTTTTCATGATTTCTGACAACATGCTATACTATGACTGTTTTTCATAATTTCGGATGACATGCTTTTCTATGACGTTTTTTCATCATTTCAGACGACATGCTATACTATGACTTTTTCTCATCAATTCGGACAACATGTTATACTATGACGTTTTTTCATGATTTCGGACGACATGCTACATTATCACTTTTTTTCATCATTTCGGACGACATGCTATACTATGACATTTTTTTATGATTTCGGACGACATGCTATACTGTGACGTTTTTTCATCATTTCGGAGGACATGCTGTACTATGACTTTTGTTCATGATTTCCGACGACATGCAATACTATGACGTTTTTTCATCATTTCAGACGACATGCTATACTATAATGTTTTTTCATCATTTCGGATGACATGCTATACTATGACTTTTTTTCACGATTTCGGGCGACATGCTATACTATGACATTTTTTTATGATTTCGGACGACATGCTGTACTGACATTTTTTCATGATTTCTGACAACATGCTATACTATGACTGTTTTTCATAATTTCGGATGACATGCTTTTCTATGACGTTTTTTCATCATTTCAGACGACATGCTATACTATCACGTTTTGTCATCATTTCAGACGACATGCTATACTATGACTTTTTTTCATCAATTCGGACAACATGTTATACTATGACTTTTTTTATGATTTTGGACGACATGCTATACTATGACGTTTTTTCATGATTTCGGACGACATGCTATACTATGACGTTTTTTCATGATTTTGGACGACATGCTATACTATGACGTTTTTTTCATCATTTCGGACGACATGCTACTATGACGTTTTTTCATCATTTCGGACGACATGCTATACTATGACATTTTTTCATAATTTGGGACGGCATGCTATACTATGACGTTTATTTTATGGTTTTGGATGACATGCTATACGATGACGTTTTTTCATCATTTCAGACGACATGCTACACTATGACTTTTTCTCATCATTTTGGACGACATGCTACACTATGACATTTTTTCATCATTTCGGACGACATGCTATACTATGACTTTTTTTCATCATTTCGGACGACATCCTATACTATGACGTTTTTTCATCATTTTGGACGACATGCTATACTATGACTTTTTTTCATCAATTCGGACAACATGTTATACTATGACTTTTTTTATGATTTCGAACAACATGCTATACTATGACTTCTTTTCATGATTTCGGACGACATGCTATACTATGACTTTTTTTCATCATTTCGAACGACATGCTATATTATGACGTTTTTTCATGATTTCCGACGACATGCTATACTATCACGTTTTGTCATCATTTCAGACGACATGCTATACTATGACTTTTTTTCATCAATTCGGACAACATGTTATACTATGACTTTTTTTTTATGATTTTGGACGACATGCTATACTATGACGTTTTTTCATGATTTCGGACAACATGCTATACTATGACGTTTTTTCATCATTTCGGACGACATGCTACATTATCACTTTTTTTCATCATTTCGGACGACATGCTATACTATGACATTTTTTTATGATTTCGGACGACATGCTATACTGTGACGTTTTTTCATCATTTCGGAGGACATGCTGTACTATGACTTTTGTTCATGATTTCCGACGACATGCAATACTATGACGTTTTTTCATCATTTTAGATGACATGCTATACTATGACTTTTGTTCATGATTTCCGACGACATGCAATACTATGACGTTTTTTCATCATTTCGGACGACATGCTATACTATGACGTTTTTTCATCATTTCGGACGACATGCTATACTATGACATTTTTTCATCATTTTGGAGAACATGCTATACTATGACTTTTTTTCACGATTTCGGGCGACATGCTATACTATGACATTTTTTCATCATTTCGGACGACATGCTATACTATGACTTTTTCACGATTTCGGACGACATGCTATACTATGACTTTTTCACGATTTCGGATGACATGCTGTACTATGGCGTTTTTTCATCATTTCGGATGACATGCTGTACTATGACGTTTTTTCATGATTTCCGACGACATGCTATACTATGACGTTTCTTCATCATTTCAGACGACATGCTATACTATCACGTTTTGTCATCATTTCAGACGACATGCTATACTATGACTTTTTTTCATCAATTCGGACAACATGTTATACTATGACTTTTTTTTATGATTTTGGACGACATGCTATACTATGACGTTTTTTCATGATTTCGGACAACATGCTATACTATGACGTTTTTTCATCATTTCGGACGACATGCTACATTATCACTTTTTTTCATCATTTCGGACGACATGCTATACTATGACGTTTTTTCATGATTTCGGACGACATGCTATACTGTGACGTTTTTTCATCATTTCGGAGGACATGCTGTACTATGACTTTTGTTCATGATTTCCGACGACATGCAATACTATGACGTTTTTTCATCATTTTAGATGACATGCTATACTATGACTTTTGTTCATGATTTCCGACGACATGCAATACTATGACGTTTTTTCATCATTTCGGACGACATGCTATACTATGACGTTTTTTCATCATTTCGGACGACATGCTATACTATGACATTTTTTCATCATTTTGGAGAACATGCTATACTATGACTTTTTTTCACGATTTCGGGCGACATGCTATACTATGACATTTTTTCATCATTTCGGACGACATGCTATACTATAACATTTTTTCATCATTTCGGAGAACATGCTATACTATGACTTTTTCACGATTTCGGACGACATGCTGTACTATGGCGTTTTTTCATCATTTCGGATGACATGCTGTACTATGACGTTTTTTCATGATTTCCGACGACATGCTATACTATGACGTTTCTTCATCATTTCAGACGACATGCTATACTATGAGGTTTTTTCATGAATTTGGACGACATGCTATACTATGACATTTTTTCATGATTTCTGACAACATGCTATACTATGACTGTTTTTCATCATTTCAGACGACATGCTATACTATCACGTTTTGTCATCATTTCAGACGACATGCTATACTATGACTTTTTTTCATCAATTCGGACAACATGTTATACTATGACTTTTTTTATGATTTTGGACGACATGCTATACTATGACGTTTTTTCATGATTTCGGACGACATGCTATACTATGACGTTTTTTCATGATTTCGGACGACATGCTATACTATGACATTTTTTCATAATTTGGGACGACATGCTATACTATGACGTTTTTTCATTATTTCGGACGACATGCTATACTATGACATTTTTTCATGATTTTGGACGACATGCTATGCTATGACGTTTTTTCATCATTTCAGACGACATGCTATACTATGACGTTTTTTTCATGATTTTGGACGACATGCTATACTATGACATTTTTTCATAATTTGGGACGACATGCTATACTATGACGTTTTTTCATCATTTCGGACGACATGCTATACTATGACATTTCTTCATAATTTGGGACGGCATTCTATACTATGACTTTTTTTCATGATTTTGGACGACATGCTATACTATGACGTTTTTTCATCATTTCAGACGACATGCTATACTATGACGTTTTTTTCATGGTTTTGGATGACATGCTATATTATGAAGTTTTTTCATCATTTCAGACGACATGCTACACTATGACTTTTTCTCATCATTTTGGACGACATGCTATACTATGACGTTTTTTCATGGTTTCGGACAGCATGCTATATGATGATGTTTTTTCATGATTTCGGACGACATGCTATACTATGACGTTTTTTCATCATTTTAGACGACATGCTATACTATGACATTTTTTCATCATTTCGGACGACATGACTATGACGTTTTTTTATGGTTTCGGACGACATGCTATACTATGATGATTTTCTCATGATTTCGAACGACATGGTATACTATGACGTTTTTTCATCATTTCGGACTACATGCTATTCTCTGACTTTTTTTTCATGATTTCGGACGACATGCTATATTATGATGTTTTTATCATGATTTGTGATGACATGCTATACTATGACGTTTTTTTCATCATTTCGGACGACATGCTATGCTATGACGTTTTTTTCATGATTTTGGACGACATGCTATACTATGACGTTTTTTCATCATTTCGGACGACATGCTACATTATCACTTTTTTTCATCATTTCAGACGACATGCTATACTATGACTTTTTTTCATCAATTCGGACAACGTGTTATACTATGACTTTTTTTTATGATTTTGGACGACATGCTATACTATGACGTTTTTTCATCATTTCGGACGACATGCTACATTATCACTTTTTTTCATCATTTCGGACGACATGCTATACTATGACATTTTTTTATGATTTCGGACGACATGCTATACTGTGACGTTTTTTCATCATTTCGGAGGAAATGCTGTAATATCACTTTTGTTCATGATTTCCGACGACATGCAGTACTATGACGTTTTTTCATCATTTTAGACGACATGCTATACTATGACTTTTGTTCATGATTTCCGACGACATGCAATACTATGACGTTTTTTCATCATTTCGGACGACATGCTATACTATGACTTTTTTTCATCATTTCGGACGACATGCTATACTATGACATTTTTTCATCATTTCAGAGAACATGCTATACT
Organism: Cephalopholis sonnerati; assembly: GCA_019142605.1. Taxonomy (NCBI): domain Eukaryota; kingdom Metazoa; phylum Chordata; class Actinopteri; order Perciformes; family Serranidae; genus Cephalopholis; species Cephalopholis sonnerati. Next base: position 253,782 of record JAGQAX010000022.1, on the reverse strand, counting down.
ATGACTTTTTTTCACGATTTCGGGCGATATGCTATACTATGACTTTTTTTCATGATTTCGGACGACATGCTATACTATAACATTTTTTCATCATTTCGGAGAACATGCTATACTATGACTTTTTCACGATTTCGGACGACATGCTATACTATGACTTTTATTCATCAATTCGGACAACATGTTATACTATGACTTTTTTTTATGATTTTGGACGACATGCTATACTATGACGTTTTTTCATCATTTCGGACGACATGCTACATTATCACTTTTTTTCATCATTTCGGACGACATGCTATACTATGACATTTTTTTATGATTTCGGACGACATGCTATACTGTGACATTTCTTCATGATTTCCGACGACATGCAATACTATGACGTTTTTTCATCATTTTAGACGACATGCTATACTATGACTTTTGTTCATGATTTCCGACGACATGCAATACTATGACGTTTTTTCATCATTTCGGACGACATGCTATACTATGACGTTTTTTCATCATTTCGGACGACATGCTATACTATGACATTTTTTCATCATTTTGGAGAACATGCTATACTATGACTTTTTTTCACGATTTCGGGCGACATGCTATACTATGACATTTTTTCATCATTTCGGACGACATGCTATACTATGACGTTTCTTCATCATTTCAGACGACATGCTATACTATGAGGTTTTTTCATGAATTTGGACGACATGCTATACTATGACATTTTTTCATGATTTCTGACAACATGCTATACTATGACTGTTTTTCATAATTTCGGATGACATGCTTTTCTATGACGTTTTTTCATCATTTCAGACGACATGCTATACTATCACGTTTTGTCATCATTTCAGACGACATGCTATACTATGACTTTTTTTCATCAATTCGGACAACATGCTATACTATGACTTTTTTTATGATTTTGGACGACATGCTATACTATGACGTTTTTTCATGATTTCGGACGACATGCTATACTATGACGTTTTTTCATGATTTCGGACGACATGCTATACTATGACATTTTTTCATAATTTGGGACGACATGCTATACTATGACGTTTTTTCATTATTTCGGACGACATGCTATACTATGACATTTTTTCATGATTTTGGACGACATGCTATGCTATGACGTTTTTTCATCATTTCAGACGACATGCTATACTATGACGTTTTTTTCATGATTTTGGACGACATGCTATACTATGACATTTTTTCATAATTTGGGACGACATGCTATACTATGACGTTTTTTCATCATTTCGGACGACATGCTATACTATGACATTTCTTCATAATTTGGGACGGCATTCTATACTATGACTTTTTTTCATGATTTTGGACGACATGCTATACTATGACGTTTTTTCATCATTTCAGACGACATGCTATACTATGACGTTTTTTTCATCATTTCGGACGACATGCTACACTATGACGTTTTTTCATCATTTCGGACGACATGCTATACTATGACATTTCTTCATAATTTGGGACGGCATTCTATACTATGACTTTTTTTCATGATTTTGGACGACATGCTATACTATGACGTTTTTTCATCATTTCAGACGACATGCTATACTATGACTTTTTCTCATCATTTCGGACGACATGCTATACTATGACGTTTTTTCATGGTTTCGGACAGCATGCTATATGATGATGTTTTTTCATGATTTCGGACGACATGCTATACTATGACGTTTTTTCATCATTTTAGACGACATGCTATACTATGACATTTTTTCATCATTTCGGACGACATGCTATACTATGACATTTCTTCATAATTTGGGACGGCATTCTATACTATGACTTTTTTTCATGATTTTGGACGACATGCTATACTATGACGTTTTTTCATCATTTCGGACGACATGCTATACTATGACATTTCTTCATAATTTGGGACGGCATTCTATACTATGACTTTTTTTCATGATTTTGGACGACATGCTATACTATGACGTTTTTTCATCATTTCAGACGACATGCTATACTATGACTTTTTCTCATCATTTCGGACGACATGCTATACTATGACGTTTTTTCATGGTTTCGGACAGCATGCTATATGATGATGTTTTTTCATGATTTCGGACGACATGCTATACTATGACGTTTTTTCATCATTTTAGACGACATGCTATACTATGACATTTTTTCATCATTTCGGACGACATGACTATGACGTTTTTTTATGGTTTCGGACGACATGCTATACTATGATGATTTTCTCATGATTTCGAACGACATGGTATACTATGACGTTTTTTCATCATTTCGGACTACATGCTATTCTCTGACTTTTTTTCATGATTTCGGACGACATGCTATATTATGATGTTTTTATCATGATTTGTGATGACATGCTATACTATGACGTTTTTTTCATCATTTCGGACGACATGCTATGCTATGACGTTTTTTTCATGATTTCGGACGACATGCTATACTATGACGTTTTTTCATGATTTCGGACGACATGCTATACTATGACGTTTTTTCATGATTTCGGACGACATGCTATACTATGACGTTATTTTCATGATTTTGGACAACATTCTGTACTATGGCTTTTTTTTCCATGATTGCGGACGACATGCTATACTATGACGTTTTTTCATGATTTTGGACGACATGCTATACTATGAAGTTATTTTCATGGTGTCGGACGACACGCTATACTATGACTTTTGTTCATGATTTCGGACGACATGCTATACTATGATGATTTTCTCATGATTTCGAACGACATGGTATACTATGACGTTTTTTCATCATTTCGGACTACATGCTATTCTATGACTTTTTTTTCATGATTTCGGACGACATGCTATATTATGATGTTTTTATCATGATTTGTGATGACATGCTATACTATCATGTTTTGTCATCATTTCAGACGACATGCTATACTATGACTTTTTTTCATCAATTCGGACAACATGTTATACTATGACTTTTTTTTATGATTTTGGACGACATGCTATACTATGACGTTTTTTCATGATTTCGGACGACATGCTATACTATGACGTTTTTTCATCATTTCGGACGACATGCTACATTATCACTTTTTTTCATCATTTCGGACGACATGCTATACTATGACATTTTTTCATGATTTTGGACGACATGCTATACTGTGACGTTTTTTCATCATTTCGGACGACATGCTGTAATATCACTTTTGTTCATGATTTCCGACGACATGCAATACTATGACGTTTTTTCATCATTTTAGACGACATGCTATACTATGACTTTTGTTCATGATTTCCGACGACATGCAATACTATGACGTTTTTTCATCATTTCGGACGACATGCTATACTATGACTTTTTTTCATCATTTCGGACGACATGCTATACTATGACATTTTTTCATCATTTCAGAGAACATGCTATACTATGACTTTTTTTCATGATTTCGGACGACATGCTATACTATAACATTTTTTCATCATTTCGGAGAACATGCTATACTATGACTTTTTCACGATTTCGGACGACATGCTGTACTATGACGTTTTTTCATCATTTCGGATGACATGCTGTACTATGACGTTTTTTCATGATTTCCGACGACATGCTATACTATGATGTTTCTTCATCATTTTGGTCGACATGCTATACTATGACTTTTTTTCATGATTTCGGACGACATGCTGTACTATGGCGTTTTTTTCATCATTTCGGACGACATGCTATACTATGACGTTTTTTCATCATTTCAGACGACATGCTATACTATCACGTTTTTTCATGATTTCGGACGACATGCTATACTATGACTGTTTTTCATAATTTCGGATGACATGCTTTTCTATGACGTTTTTTCATCATTTCAGACGACATGCTATACTATCACGTTTTGTCATCATTTCAGACGACATGCTATACTATGACTTTTTTTCATCAATTCGGACATGTTATACTATGACTTTTTTTATGATTTTGGACGACATGCTATACTATGACGTTTTTTCATGATTTCGGACGACATGCTATACTATGACGTTTTTTCATCATTTCGGACGACATGCTATACTATGACATTTTTTCATGATTTTGGACGACATGCTATACTATGACGTTTATTTCATCATTTCGGACGACATGCTATACTTTGACGTTATTTTCATGATTTTGGAAGACATGCTATACTATGACGTTATTTTCATGGTGTCGGACGACACGCTATACTATGGCTTTTGTTCATGATTTTGGATGACATGCTATACTATGACGTTTTTAATCATTTCGGACGACATGCTATACTATGACGTTATTTTCATCATTTTAGACGACATGCTATACTATGACGTTTTTTCATGATTTTGGACGACATGCTATACTATGATGTTTTTTTCATGATTTTGGACAACAAGCTATACTATGACTTCTTTTCATGATTTTGGGACGACATGCTATACTATGACGTTTTTTTCATCATTTTGGACGACATGCTATACTACGACGTTATTTTCATGATGTCGGACGACATGCTATACTATGATGTTTTTTTCATGATTTTGGACAACAAGCTATACTATGACTTCTTTTCATGATTTTGGGACGACATGCTATACTATGACGTTTTTTTCATCATTTTGGACGACATGCTATACTACGACGTTATTTTCATGATGTCGGACGACACGCTATACTATGACTTTTGTTCATGATTTTGGACGACATGCTATACTATGACGTTTTTTTCATGATTTTGGACGATATGCTATACTATGATGTTTTTTTCATGATTTTGGACAACAAGCTATACTCTGACTTCTTTTCATGATTTTGGGACGACATGCTATACTATGACATTTTTTTATGATTTCGGATGACATGCTATACTATGACGTTTTTTCATGATTTTGGACGATATACTATACTATGATGTTTTTTCATGATTTCGGACGACATGCTATACTATGACGTTTTTTCATGATTTAGGACGATATACTATACTATGACGTTATTTTCCTGATTTTGGACAACATTCTGTACTATGGCTTTTTTTTCCATGATTGCGGACGACATGCTATACTGTGACGTTTTTTCATGATTTTGGACGACATGCTATACTATGACGTTTTTAATCATTTCGGACGACATGCTATACTATGACGTTATTTTCATCATTTTAGACGACATGCTATACTATGACGTTTTTTTATAGTTTTGGACGACATGCTATACTATGACGTTTTTTCATGATTTTTGACGACATGCTATACTATCACGTTTTGTGATCATTTCAGACGACATGCTATACTATGACTTTTTTTCATCAATTCGGACAACATGTTATACTATGACTTTTTTTTATGATGTTGGACGACATGCTATACTATGACGTTTTTTCATCATTTCGGACGACATGCTACATTATCACTTTTTTTCATCATTTCGGACGACATGCTATACTATGACGTTTCTTCATCATTTTGGACAACATGCTATACTATGACTTTTTTTCATGATTTCGGACGACATGCTGTACTATGGCGTTTTTTTCATCATTTCGGACGACATGCTTTTCTATGACGTTTTTTCATCATTTCAGACGACATGCTATACTATCACGTTTTTTCATGATTTCGGACGACATGCTTTTCTATGACGTTTTTTCATCATTTCAGACGACATGCTATACTATCACGTTTTGTCATCATTTCAGACGACATGCTATACTATGACTTTTTTTCATCAATTCGGACATGTTATACTATGACTTTTTTTATGATTTTGGACGACATGCTATACTATGACGTTTTTTCATGATTTCGGACGACATGCTATACTATGACGTTTTTTCATCATTTCGGACGACATGCTATACTATGACATTTTTTCATAATTTGGGACGACATGCTATACTATGACGTTTTTTCATTATTTCGGACGACATGCTATACTATGACATTTTTTCATGATTTTGGACGACATGCTATACTATGACGTTTATTTCATCATTTCGGACGACATGCTATACTTTGACGTTATTTTCATGATTTTGGAAGACATGCTATACTATGACGTTTTTAATCATTTCGGACGACATGCTATACTATGACGTTATTTTCATCATTTTAGACGACATGCTATACTATGACGTTTTTTCATGATTGCGGACGACATGCTATACTATGACGTTTTTTTATAGTTTTGGACGACATGCTATACTATGACGTTTTTTCATGATTTTTGACGACATGCTATACTACGACGTTATTTTCATGATGTCGGATGACACGCTATACTATGACTTTTGTTCATGATTTTGGACGACATGCTATACTATGACTTTTGTTCATGATTTTGGACGACATGCTATACTATGACGTTTTTTTCATGATTTTGGACGACATGCTATACTATGATGTTTTTTTCATGATTTTGGACAACAAGCTATACTATGACGTTATTTCATGATTTTTGACGACATGCTATACTACGACGTTATTTTCATCATTTTGGACGACATGCTATACTATGACGTTATTTCATGATTTTTGACGACATGCTATACTACGACGTTATTTTCATGATGTCGGACGACACGCTAAACTATGACTTTTGTTCATGATTTTGGACGACATGCTATACTATGATGTTTTTTTCATGATTTTGGACAACAAGCTATACTATGACTTCTTTTCATGATTTTGGGACGACATGCTATACTATGACATTTTTTTATGATTTCGGACGACATGCTATACTATGACGTTTTTTCATGATTTTGGACGATATACTATACTATGATGTTTTTTCATGATTTCGGACGACATGCTATACTATGACGTTTTTTCATGATTTAGGACGACATGCTATACTATGACGTTATTTTCCTGATTTTGGACAACATTCTGTACTATGGCTTTTTTTTCCATGATTGCGGACGACATGCTATACTATGACGTTTTTTCATGATTTTGGACGACATGCTATACTATGACGTTATTTTCATGGTGTCGGACGACACGCTATACTATGACTTTTGTTCATGATTTTGGACGACATGCTATACTATGACGTTTTTAATCATTTCGGACGACATGCTATACTATGACGTTATTTTCATCATTTTAGACGACATGCTATACTATGACGTTTTTTTATAGTTTTGGACGACATGCTTTTCTATGACGTTTTTTCATGATTTTTGACGACATGCTATACTATCACGTTTTGTCATCATTTCAGACGACATGCTATACTATGACTTTTTTTCATCAATTCGGACAACATGTTATACTATGACTTTTTTTTATGATGTTGGACGACATGCTATACTATGACGTTTTTTCATCATTTCGGACGACATGCTACATTATCACTTTTTTTCATCATTTCGGACGACATGCTATACTATGACATTTTTTTATGATTTCGGACGACATGCTATACTGTGACATTTTTTCATGATTTCCGACGACATGCAATACTATGACGTTTTTTCATCATTTTAGACGACATGCTATACTATGACTTTTGTTCATGATTTCCGACGACATGCAATACTATGACGTTTTTTCATCATTTCGGACAACATGCTATACTATGACGTTTTTTCATCATTTCGGACGACATGCTATACTATAACATTTTTTCATCATTTCGGAGAACATGCTATACTATGACTTTTTCACGATTTCAAACGACATGCTGTACTATGACGTTTTTTTCATGATTTTGGACGATATGCTATACTATGATGTTTTTTTCATGATTTTGGACAACAAGCTATACTATGACTTCTTTTCATGATTTTGGGACGACATGCTATACTATGACGTTTTTTCATGATTTCGGACGACATGCTATACTATGACGTTTTTTCATGATTTCGGACGACATGCTATACTATGACGTTTTTTCATGATTTCGGACGACATGCTATACTATGACATTTTTTCATGATTTCGGACGACATGCTATACTATGACGTTTTTTTCATCATTTCGGACGACATGCTATACTATGACGTATTTTCATGATTTCGGACTACATGCTATACTATGACGTTTTTTTCATCATTTCGGACGACATGCTATACTATGACGTTTTTTTCATGATTTCGGACGACATGCTATACTATGACTTTTTTTATGATTTCGGACGACATGCTATACTGTGACATTTTTTTATGATTTCGGACGACATGCTATACTGTGACATTTTTTCATGATTTCCGACGACATGCAATACTATGACGTTTTTTCATCATTTTAGACGACATGCTATACTATGACTTTTGTTCATGATTTCCGACGACATGCAATACTATGACGTTTTTTCATCATTTCGGACAACATGCTATACTATGACGTTTTTTCATCATTTCGGACGACATGCTATACTATAACATTTTTTCATCATTTCGGAGAACATGCTATACTATGACTTTTTCACGATTTCAAACGACATGCTGTACTATGACGTTTTTTTCATGATTTTGGACGATATGCTATACTATGATGTTTTTTTCATGATTTTGGACAACAAGCTATACTATGACTTCTTTTCATGATTTTGGGACGACATGCTATACTATGACGTTTTTTCATGATTTCGGACGACATGCTATACTATGACGTTTTTTCATGATTTCGGACGACATGCTATACTATGACGTTTTTTCATGATTTCGGACGACATGCTATACTATGACGTTTTTTCATGATTTCGGACGACATGCTATACTATGACATTTTTTCATGATTTCGGACGACATGCTATACTATGACGTTTTTTTCATCATTTCGGACGACATGCTATACTATGACGTATTTTCATGATTTCGGACTACATGCTATACTATGACGTTTTTTTCATCATTTCGGACGACATGCTATACTATGACGTTTTTTTCATGATTTCGGACGACATGCTATACTATGACTTTTTTTATGATTTCGGACGACATGCTATACTGTGACATTTTTTTCATGATTTCCGACGACATGCAATACTATGACGTTTTTTCATCATTTTAGACGACATGCTATACTATGACTTTTGTTCATGATTTCCGACGACATGCAATACTATGACGTTTTTTCATCATTTCGGACAACATGCTATACTATGACGTTTTTTCATCATTTCGGACGACATGCTATACTATAACATTTTTTCATCATTTCGGAGAACATGCTATACTATGACTTTTTCACGATTTCAAACGACATGCTGTACTATGACGTTTTTTTCATGATTTTGGACGATATGCTATACTATGATGTTTTTTTCATGATTTTGGACAACAAGCTATACTATGACTTCTTTTCATGATTTTGGGACGACATGCTATACTATGACGTTTTTTCATGATTTCGGACGACATGCTATACTATGACGTTTTTTCATGATTTCGGACGACATGCTATACTATGACGTTTTTTCATGATTTCGGACGACATGCTATACTATGACGTTTTTTCATGATTTCGGACGACATGCTATACTATGACATTTTTTCATGATTTCGGACGACATGCTATACTATGACGTTTTTTTCATCATTTCGGACGACATGCTATACTATGACGTATTTTCATGATTTCGGACTACATGCTATACTATGACGTTTTTTTCATCATTTCGGACGACATGCTATACTATGACGTTTTTTTCATCATTTCGGACGACATGCTATACTATGACTTTTTTTTCATGATTTTGGACGACATGCTATACTATGACATTTTTTTCATGATTTCGGACGACATGCTATACTATGACGTTTTTTCATGATTTTGGACGACATGCTATACTATGACATTTTTTCATGATTTCGGACTACATGCTATACTATGACGTTTTTTTCATCATTTCGGACGACATGCTATACTATGACGTTTTTTCATGATTCCAGACTACATGCTATACTATGACGTTTTTTTCATCATTTCGGACGACATGCTATACTATGACGGTTTTTTCATGATTGCGGACGACATGCTATGCTATGACGTTTTTTTCATCATTTCGGACGACATGCTATACTATGACTGTTTTTTCATGATTGCAGACGACATGCTATACTATGACGTTTTTTCATGATTTCGGACGACATGCTATACTATGACGTTTTTTTATAGTTTTGGACGACATGCTATACTATGAAGTTTTTTCATGATTTTGAATGACATGCTATACTATGACGTTTTTAATCATTTCGGATGACATGCTATACTATGAAGTTTTTTCATGATTTTGAATGATATGCTATACTATGACGTTTTTAATCATTTCGGATGACATGCTATACTATGACGTTTTTTCATGATTTCGGACGACATGCTATACTATGACGTTTTTTCATGATTTCGGACGACATGCTATTGTTTTGACTCTGTGGGTTATTTATTGTTTTGTATGTGTTGTGCTACAGTGTCCTCTCTCTCCTTGGTGTGTGTGTTCTTTTTCATGAATGACTAAATTAGGAGTAGGTGGTGCCCGTTCATTGGATGCCTCGCCTGATTGCACCCACGCGAATGGTCAGGGGGAGGGTCCCCTGACCTATTTGAACATCCCGCCGACTGCACTCTGTCTCCTCTCCAGCCTTTCCACCACCAGGAAACGTCAGCACGTTGTATCGTTGTTTGTGGCCTTGTAGTAAATTGTTTGAGTAGTGACCGTATACTTTTATTCTCTGTGTAGATTTTGTGGAGCTTCTTGAGATTGTACATAGTAAGTTAAAAACAAAATCCATGTAAATGCTTGTAAAGACTAGTAGAGCAATAGTAGGAGAGAGAGGCCCTTTTCCTTTAACCCTTTTTCTCCTGTTTCTTAATTTGTAGGAGGTAGCTTAAATATTTGTCATTTATGTAACTTTTCATCTTGTTTAGGGAAGGTAGGGTTAATTTAGAGTATTCTTTGTTTGTTATGTTGACTCATTTCCCCCTCTGAAGTGAATAAAAACTGCTCTGTATGAACTTGACTTACTGATGTTGCTATCCTTTATTGGAGTGGGAAGACTGAGGGAACACCTAATCATGTTGTGTCAAAGGTTCCCCTAGACCGGGACAACATGCTATACTATGACGTTTTTTTATGGTTTTGGACGACATGCTATACCATGACGTTTTTTTATGGTTTTGGACGACATACTATACTATGACGTTTTTTCATGATTGTGGACAACATGCTATACTATGACGTTTTTTTATACCTTTGGACGACATGCTATACTATGACGTTTTTTCATGATTTCGGACGACATGCTATACTATGACATTTTTTCATGATTGTGGACAACATGCTATACTATGACGTTTTTTATACCTTTGGACGACATACTATACTATGACGTTTTTTTCATCATTTCGGACGACGTGCTATACTATGACTTTTTTTTCATGATTTTGGACGACATGCTATACTATGACATTTTTTTCATGATTTTGGACGACATGCTATACTATGACTTTTTTTCATCATTTCGGACGACATGCTATACTATGACGTTTTTTTCATCATTTCGGACGACATGCTACACTATGACGTTTTTTCATGATTGCGGACGACATGCTATACTATGACGTTTTTTCATCATTTCGGACGACATGCTATACTATGACGTTTTTTTATAGTTTTAGACGACATGCTATACTATGAAGTTTTTTCATGATTTTGAATGACATGCTATACTATGACGTTTTTAATCATTTCGGATGACATGCTATACTATGACGTTTTTTTCATGATTTCGGACGACATGCTGTACTATGACTTCTTTTCATGATTTTAGACGACATGCTATACTATGACGTTTTTTTCATGATTTCGGACGACATGCTATACTAGACGTTTTTTTATGGTTTTGGACGACATGCTGTACTATGACGTTTTTTCATCATTTCGGACGACATTCTATATACTATGACGTTTCTTCATGATTTCGGACGACATGCTATATACTATGACTTTTTTTAATCATTTCGGATGACATGCTATACTATGACGTTTTTTCATGATTTCGGACGACATGCTATTGTTTTGACTCTGTGGGTCATTTATTGTTTTGTATGTGTTGTGCTGCAGTGTCCTCTCTCTCCTTGGTGTGTGTGTTCTTTTTCATGAATGACTAAATTAGGAGTAGGTGGTGCCCGTTCATTGGATGCCTCGCCTGATTGCACCCACACGATTGGTCAGGGGGCGGGTCCCCTGACCTATTTGAACATCCCGCCGACTGCACTCTGTCTCCTCTCCAGCCTTTCCACCACCAGGAAACGTCAGCACGTTGTATCGTTGTTTGTGGTCTTGTACTAAATTGTTTGAGTAGTGACCGTATACTTTTATTCTCTGCGTAGATTTTGTGGAGCTTCTTCAGATTGTACATAGTAAGTTAAAAACAAAATCCATGTAAATGCTTGTAAAGACTAGTAGAGCAATAGTAGGAGAGAGAGGCCCTTTTCCTTTAACCCTTTTTCTCCTGTTTCTTAATTTGTAGGAGGTAGCTTAAATATCTGTCATTTATGTAACTTTTCATCTTGTTTAGGGAAGGTAGGGTTAATTTAGAGTATTTTTTGTTTGTTATGTTGACTCATTTCCCCCTCTGAAGTGAATAAAAACTGCTCTGTATGAACTTGACTTATTGATGTTGCTATCCTTTATTGGAGTGGGAAGACTGAGGGAACACCTAATCATGTGTCAAAGGTTCCCCTAGACCGGGACAACATGCTATACTATGACGTTTTTTTATGGTTTTGAACGACATGCTATACTATGACGTTTTTTCATGATTTTAGACGACATGCTATACTATGACATTTTTTATAGTTTTGAACGACATGCTATACTATGACATTTTTTCATGATTGTGGACAACATGCTATACTATGACGTTTTTTAATAGTTTTGGACGACATACTATAGTATGAGGTTTTTTTATACCTTTGGACGACATGCTATACTATGACTTTTTTTTATACTTTGGGTGACATACTATACTATGACTTTTTTTCATGATTTTGGACGACATGCTATACTATGACTTTTTTTAATAGTTTTGGACGACATGCTATACTATGACATTTTTTTATAGTTTTGGACGACATGCTATACTATGACATTTTTTATAGTTTTGGACGACATGCTATACTATGACATTTTTTATAGTTTTGGACGACATGCTATACTATGACTTTTTTTATAGTTTTGGACGACATGCTATACTATGACATTTTTTCATGATTTTGGACGACATGCTACACTATGACGTTTTTTATAGTTTTGGAAGACATGCTATACTATGACGTTTTTTCATGATTTTAGACGACATGCTATACTATGACATTTTTTATAGTTTTGGACGACATGCTATACTATGACGTTTTTTCATGATTTTGGACGACATGCTACACGATGACGTTTTTTATAGTTTTGGAAGACATGCTATGCTATGACTTTTTTTCATGATTTTAGACGACGTACTATACTATGACTTTTTTTATAGTTTTGGACGACATGCTATACCATGACTTTTTTTATAGTTTTGGACGACATGCTATACTGTGACGTTTTTTCATGATTTTGGACGACATACTATACCATGACTTTTTTTTATAGTTTTGGACGACATGCTATACTATGACGTTTTTTATAGTTTTGGAAGACATGCTATACTATGATGTTTTTTCATGATTTTAGACGACATGCTATACTATGACTTTTTTTTTTATAGTTTTGGACGATATGGTATACTATGACTTTTTTTAATGATTTTAGACGACATACTATACTATGACTTTTTTTCATGATTTTGGACGACATGCTACACTATGACGTTTTTTATAGTTTTGGAAGACATGCTATACTATGACGTTTTTTCATGATTTTAGACGACATGCTATACTATGACTTTTTTTATAGTTTTGGAAGACATGCTATACTATGACGTTTTTTCATGATTTTAGACGACATGCTATACTATGACTTTTTTTATAGTTTTGGACGACATGCTATACCATGACTTTTTTTTATAGTTTTGGACGACATGCTATACTATGACGTTTTTTCATGATTTTGGACGACATACTATACCATGACTTTTTTTTATAGTTTTGGACGACATGCTATTCTGTGACGTTTTTTCATGATTTTGGACGACATGCTACACTATGACGTTTTTTATAGTTTTGAAAGACATGCTATACTATGACTTTTTGTCATGATTTTAGACGACATGCTATACTATGACGTTTTTTATAGTTTTGGACGACATTCTGTACTATGACTTTTTTTTCATGATTTTAGACGACATGCTATACTATGACTTTTTTTATAGTTTTGGACGACATGGTATACTATGACGTTTTTTCATGATTTTAGACGACATGCTATACTATGACTTTTTTTTTATAGTTTTGGACGACATGGTATACTATGACGTTTTTTCATGATTTTAGACGACATACTATACTATGACTTTTATTCATGATTTTGGATGACATGCTACACTATGACGTTTTTTATAGTTTTGTAAGACATGCTATACTATGAGGGTTTTTTTTTATAGTTTTGGACGATATGGTATACTATGACTTTTTTTAATGATTTTAGACGACATACTATACTATGAGTTTTTTTATAGTTTTGGACGACATGCTATACTATGACGTTTTTTTATGGTTTTGAACGACATGCTATACTATGACGTTTTTTCATGATTTTAGACGACATGCTATACTATGACATTTTTTATAGTTTTGAACGACATGCTATACTATGACATTTTTTCATGATTGTGGACAACATGCTATACTATGACGTTTTTTAATAGTTTTGGACGACATACTATAGTATGAGGTTTTTTTATACCTTTGGACGACATGCTATACTATGACTTTTTTTTATACTTTGGGTGACATACTATACTATGACTTTTTTTCATGATTTTGGACGACATGCTATACTATGACTTTTTTTAATAGTTTTGGACGACATGCTATACTATGACATTTTTTATAGTTTTGGACGACATGCTATACTATGACATTTTTTATAGTTTTGGACGACATGCTATACTATGACTTTTTTTATAGTTTTGGACGACATGCTATACTATGACATTTTTTCATGATTTTGGACGACATGCTACACTATGACGTTTTTTATAGTTTTGGAAGACATGCTATACTATGACGTTTTTTCATGATTTTAGACGACATGCTATACTATGACATTTTTTATAGTTTTGGACGACATGCTATACTATGACGTTTTTTCATGATTTTGGACGACATGCTACACGATGACGTTTTTTATAGTTTTGGAAGACATGCTATGCTATGACTTTTTTTCATGATTTTAGACGACGTACTATACTATGACTTTTTTTATAGTTTTGGACGACATGCTATACCATGACTTTTTTTATAGTTTTGGACGACATGCTATACTGTGACGTTTTTTCATGATTTTGGACGACATACTATACCATGACTTTTTTTTATAGTTTTGGACGACATGCTATACTATGACGTTTTTTATAGTTTTGGAAGACATGCTATACTATGATGTTTTTTCATGATTTTAGACGACATGCTATACTATGACTTTTTTTTTTTATAGTTTTGGACGATATGGTATACTATGACTTTTTTTAATGATTTTAGACGACATACTATACTATGACTTTTTTTCATGATTTTGGACGACATGCTACACTATGACGTTTTTTATAGTTTTGGAAGACATGCTATACTATGACGTTTTTTCATGATTTTAGACGACATGCTATACTATGACTTTTTTTATAGTTTTGGAAGACATGCTATACTATGACGTTTTTTCATGATTTTAGACGACATGCTATACTATGACTTTTTTTATAGTTTTGGAAGACATGCTATACTATGATGTTTTTTCATGATTTTAGACGACATGCTATACTATGACTTTTTTTATAGTTTTGGACGACATGCTATACCATGACTTTTTTTTATAGTTTTGGACGACATGCTATACTATGACGTTTTTTCATGATTTTGGACGACATACTATACCATGACTTTTTTTTATAGTTTTGGACGACATGCTATTCTGTGACGTTTTTTCATGATTTTGGACGACATGCTACACTATGACGTTTTTTATAGTTTTGAAAGACATGCTATACTATGACTTTTTGTCATGATTTTAGACGACATGCTATACTATGACGTTTTTTATAGTTTTGGACGACATTCTGTACTATGACTTTTTTTTCATGATTTTAGACGACATGCTATACTATGACTTTTTTTTTATAGTTTTGGACGACATGGTATACTATGACGTTTTTTCATGATTTTAGACGACATACTATACTATGACTTTTATTCATGATTTTGGATGACATGCTACACTATGACGTTTTTTATAGTTTTGTAAGACATGCTATACTATGAGGGGTTTTTTTTATAGTTTTGGACGATATGGTATACTATGACTTTTTTTAATGATTTTAGACGACATACTATACTATGAGTTTTTTTATAGTTTTGGACGACATGCTATACTATGACTTTTTTTCATGATTTTGGACTACATGCTACACTATGACGTTTTTTATAGTTTTGGAAGACATGCTATACTATGACGTTTTTTCATGATTTTAGACGACATGCTATACTATGACTTTTTTTCATGATTTTGGACGACATGCTACACTATGACTTTTTTTCATGATTTTGGACGACATGCTACACTATGACGTTTTTTATAGTTTTGGAAGACATGCTATACTATGATGTTTTTTCATCATTTTGGACGACATGCTATACTATGACGTTTTTTCATGATTTTAGACGACATGCTATACTATGACTTTTTTTTTATAGTTTTGGACGATATGGTATACTATGACTTTTTTTAATGATTTTAGATGACATGCTATACTATAATTTTTTTTCATGATTTTGGACGACATGCTATACTATAATTTTTTTTATAGTTTTGGACGACATGCTATACTATGACTTTTTTTTATGATTTTAGACGACATACTATACTATGACGTTTTTTATAGTTTTGGACGACATGCTATACTATGACATTTTTTCATCATTTTGGACGACATGCTATACTATGACTTTTTTTATAGTTTTGGACGACATGGTATACTATGACGTTTTTTCATGATTTTAGACGACATGCTATACTATGAGTTTTTTTCATGATTTTGGACGACATGCTATACTATGACTTTTTTTTAATGATTTTAGACGACATACTATACTATGAGTTTTTTTATAGTTTTGGACGACATGCTATACTATGACGTTTTTTCATGATTTTAGACGACATGCTATACTATGACTTTTTTTCATGATTTTGGACGACATGCTATACTATGACTTTTTTTCATGATTTTGGACGACATGCTATACTATGACTTTTTTTATAGTTTTGGACGACATGCTATACTATGACGTTTTTTTTATAGTTTTGGACGACATGCTATACTATGACGTTTTTTCATCATTTTGGACGACATGCTATACTATGACGTTTTTTTTATAGTTTTGGACGACATGCTATACTATGACGTTTTTTCATCATTTTAGACGACCTACTATACTATGACTTTTTTTCACCATTTTGGACGACATGTTATACTATGACGTTTTTTTATAGTTTTGGACGATATGGTATACTATAACTTTTTTAAATGATTTTAGACGACATGCTATAGTATGACGTTTTTTCATGATTTTGGACGACATACTATACTATGACTTTTTTTCATGATTTTGGACGACATGCTATACTATAATTTTTTTATAGTTTTGGACGACATGCTATACTATGACGTTTTTTCATCATTTTGGACGACATGCTATACTATGACTTTTTTTATAGTTTTGGACGACATGCTATACTATGACTTTTTTTATAGTTTTGGACGACATGCTATACTATGACTTTTTTTCATGATTTTAGACGACATACTATACTATGACGTTTTTTATAGTTTTGGACGACATGCTATACTATGACTTTTTGTCATCATTTTGGACGACATGCTATACTATGACTTTTTTTCATCATTTTGGACGACATGCTATACTATGACGTTTTTTCATCATTTTGGACGACATGCTATACTATGACTTTTTTTTATAGTTTTGGACGACATGCTATACTATGACATTTTTTTATAGTTTTGGACGACATGCTATACTATGAAGTTTTTCATAGTTTTGGACGACATGCTATACTATGACGTTTTTTATAGTTTCGGACGACATACTATACTATGACTTTTTTTCATGATTTTGGAAGACATGCTATACTATGACTTTTTTTCATGATTTTGGACGACATGCTATACTATGACGTTTTTTATAGTTTCGGACGACATGCTATACTATGACTTTTTTCATGATTTTGGACGACATGCTATACTATGACTTTTTGTCATCATTTTGGACGACATGCTGTACTATGACTTTTTTTCATGATGTCGGACGACATGCTATACTATGACGTTTTTTATAGTTTCGGACGACATGCTATACTATGACTTTTTTCATGATTTTGGACGACATGCTATACTATGACGTTTTTGTCATCATTTTGGACGACATGCTGTACTATGACTTTTTTTCATGATTTTGGACGACATGCTATACTATGACGTTTTTTATAGTTTCGGACGACATGCTATACTATGACTTTTTTTCATGATTTTGGACGACATACTATGACTTTTTTTCATGATTTTGGACGACATGCTATACTATGACTTTTTTTCATGATTTTGGACGACATGCTATACTATGACTTTTTTTCATGATTTTGGACGATATGCTATACTATGACGTTTTTTATAGTTTCGGACGACATGCTATACTATGACTTTTTTTCATGATTTTGGACGACATGCTATACTATGACTTTTTTTCATGATTTTGGACGACATGCTATACTATGACTTTTTTTCATGATTTTGGACGACATGCTATACTATAATTTTTTTATAGTTTTGGACGACATGCTATACTATGACTTTTTTTATAGTTTTGGACGACATGCTATACTATGACTTTTTTTATAGTTTTGGACGACATGCTATACTATGACTTTTTTTCATGATTTTAGACGACATACTATACTACGACTTTTTTTCATCATTTTGGAAGACATTCTGTACTATGACTTTTTTTTCATGATTTCGGACGACATGCTATACTATGACGTTTTTTATAGTTTTGGACGACATGCTATACTATGACTTTTTGTCATCATTTTGGACGACATGCTATACTATGACTTTTTTTCATGATTTTGGACGACATGCTATACTATGACGTTTTTTCATCATTTTGGACGACATTCTGTACTATGACTTTTTTTTCATGATTTCGGACGACATGCTATACTATGACGTTTTTTTATAGTTTTGGACGACATGCTATACTATGAAGTTTTTCATAGTTTTGGACGACATGCTATACTATGACGTTTTTTATAGTTTCGGACCACATACTATACTATGACTTTTTTTCATGATTTTGGAAGACATGCTATACTATGACTTTTTTTCATGATTTTGGACGACATGCTATACTATGACGTTTTTTATAGTTTCGGACGACATGCTATACTATGACTTTTTTCATGATTTTGGACGACATGCTATACTATGACTTTTTGTCATCATTTTGGACGACATGCTGTACTATGACTTTTTTTCATGATTTCGGACGACATGCTATACTATGACGTTTTTTATAGTTTCGGACGACATGCTATACTATGACTTTTTTCATGATTTTGGACGACATGCTATACTATGACTTTTTGTCATCATTTTGGACGACATGCTGTACTATGACTTTTTTTCATGATTTTGGACGACATGCTATACTATGACGTTTTTTCATCGTTTTGGACGACATTCTGTACTATGACTTTTTTTTCATGATTTCGGACGACATGCTATACTATGACGTTTTTTTATAGTTTTGGACGACATGCTATACTATGACTTTTTTTCATGATTTTGGACGACATACTATGACTTTTTTTCATGATTTTGGACGACATGCTATACTATGACTTTTTTTCATGATTTTGGACGACATGCTATACTATAAAGTTTTTTATGGTTTCGGACGACATGCTATACTATGACATTTTTTCATGATTTTGGACGACATGCTATACTATGACTTTTTTTCATGATTTTGGACGACATGCTATACTATGACGTTTTTTATAGTTTCGGACGACATGCTATACTATGACTTTTTTTCATGATTTTGGACGACATGCTATACTATGACTTTTTTTCATGATTTTGGACGACATGCTATACTATGACTTTTTTTCATGATTTTGGACGACATGCTATACTATGACGTTTTTTATAGTTTCGGACGACATGCTATACTATGACTTTTTTTCATGATTATGGACGACATGCTATACTATGACTTTTTTTCATGATTTTGGACTACATGCTATACTATGACTTTTTTTCATGATTTTGGACGACATGCTATACTATGACGTTTTTTATAGTTTCGGACGACATGCTATACTATGACTTTTTTCATCATTTCGGACGACATGCTATACTATGACGTTTTTATGACAGTCTTCACCTTAACGTCTTGATGAGATACCTTTCTGTGTGTTTGTTGTGACTCACCTCCGAGAACTCAAACGCTGCTTTATCCACAAACTCTTTCTCCGACCAAACTCTGGATCTTGGTCCGATCTCCCTGTTAGGCAATCACAGCACAGAAACATTGTTAACCTGCTTCAAGCGATATGATGTCATCAGTCAACAGGTGAGATGGAGTACCTGCTCTCTAGAGCTCCAACCACGATGGCGATCAGGTAAGAAGGCATGGGCACCTGAGGACAAAGGTCAAAGACATAGCTGTCAAGTCTCCCGTTTTGGCCGGGAAACTATCGTATTTTACCCCTCTTTCCCGCCGTCCTCCCGTATTAGTATTCTCCCGCAGATGTCCCGTATTATAATAAAAAAACATTCTTCTGCCTCTCCAAACTGAACTCTGTCACTAGCCTCGCGAGAGCTGCCACCTGCAGTCGCCTGGGAGGCAGTTGTCGCGAGGCTAGTGCCGACAACTTGACAAATGGGACAGCGAATTTACTTTCCTAAAGAGGAGCAGGATGGGGCACATTATGAACTGAAAATCAGAATCAGAATCAGAATCAGAAATACTTTATTGATCCCCAGGGGAATTGTTTTCGTTACAGGTGCTCCTTACAAATGTATAAGAAGAAAATATAGTGCAAAAAGAAGTAAAATATAAGAAATATAAGAAGATAATTTACAAAATATATATGTAGAGACCACACAACATAATTTACAATATATACAGGAACCTTATATACAGACTGAACAATGTAGTCAGTTATTGTATGGATTATTTAAAAATAAATATGTAATAATTTATTTTGAGTTGGTGACAGTGGTGAAACAGTCCAAGGGCAACTCAGAGGGAGGAGGAGGAAGGAAAGGGTTAGGGTTAGGGCTAACCATAACCCTAACCCTAACGGGTGAGGGGCCCTGAACGCCCCTCAGCCATTGTAAAATCACTGTAACTCACGGCTTCAAGGGGCTTATAGCTTTATAAAACGGCTACCCTACATATAGCCCATAAAATAAACACACACAAAAAAAGAATCAACAATTTATTGGTAATAATGCAACAATAAAACTGAGAACTATTCATTCTTCCACCAAGCAAGATCGAGCGGACAGAATGGTTGCCAAGCAACACAGACGCTGCGGTCTACCAGTGGGTTATACTGATTTTACAACGGCCCTGAACGCGGCTCAGCCAATCACATTTAAGGATGGGAAGCACCCGTTTATAAACCATAAATAAATGTGCTTCATATACCCTTTGTGTTTTCATTTAGGCTGTATTATAACGTAGGAATGTTCACAGCATTTCAGTGTCAACAAAGGTTGGCCTATCAGATTCTGATCACCTAACTGTAGTTAGTAAGCGGTTGACAAGTTGTTTTTAGATATCTTGTACACCTGTCTTAAAATGTAAGGGATACTGGAGCTTGGTTGGGGTGATGGGATGGCTCGCAGCGAGCGCCGGAAAATTTCCCTTATTTTCTAATCCACAACTTGACAGGTATGGTCAAAGGTTGAACAGTGATTCAACAGCTGTAAACTGTGACATCATCACATGTTGTAGTTCACAAAAAGCCACTGAAGCGGTCAAACATGTTTAATCGTTTATGAGCAGATGTTTTCATCACAGGCCTGTTGGTTCAGTTTGAATTTAAATCACAGACAAAAAAGTGAAACACCGAAGTCAGATTTTCAGAATAAAAGTCAGAATCTGTGTGCACAGAACAGAAGAGACTGACCGGCTGTCTGAACCTGTAGACGATGCGGTTGTTGTCCTGAGGATCGACTTCCTGTCCGTCTCTCACTGCGCTCATCACAGCCACCAGGTCTTTGGGGACAGAAACCTGAGAGACAAAACACAGGGCACACTGAGACACAACACACACCTGAGAGACAAAACGTGTGTGTGTGTGTGTGTGTGTGTGTGTGTGTGTGTGTGTGTGTGTGTGTTACCTGAGCATAGTAGGTGTGTTTGACTGATGGAGTGTCCTGACAGGGAACCATACTCCTGCAGTGATGAGCCTGGCAGACAACACGCAGGGGAAATCATGTAACTCTGATATTGTCAGTTAATTCATTATTATTATTATTATCATTACTATTATTATTATTATTATTATGATATAAGTGATCACGTTATAACGTAAAATGTTTCATGTTAAATTGAAATCAGTTATCACGATATAACGTGATGTTTTATGTGATAACAAACTAATTTTCTTTAGAAAATGTTTTTTTTTAAAACAAAATATTTTGTTCTAACAGGAAAAGTTTCACGTTTTAGTCTGATACTCATCAGTTTGTTTTTTTGTGGCGTGGCCTCAGCAGGCTTCCGTAGAGTCAACTTTAATTAATTCTACCTGACCTTACACTGATGGAGTTTGTTTCCCTGCACGCTGACTGACAGGCAGGCTGAAATAACTGAAGCTGAAAACAGGAAGGAAACCGCGGTTTGAAAAAAAAAAAAACTGTTCCGAGAAAAAGAGGAAGAAAATGTTCCTGCGTCTGTCGACACGTCGACCTGAAGCAATTTAACTTCTTGTAAAACTGTTGCCAAACATTTAATGAAACAACAGACTGAACCTGAATGCCACACCTCAGCGTTAGTACCTGAACGCCACGTCTCAGTCTGTAGAAGAGTCAGGCCGTACCTGAACGCCTCGTCTCAGTCTGTAGGAGAGTCAGGCCGTACCTGAAAGCCTCGTCTCAGTCTGTAGGAGAGTCAGGCCGTACCTGAACGCCTCGTCTCAGTCTGTAGAAGAGTCAGGCCGTACCTGAACGTCTCGTCTCAGTCTGTAGAAGAGTCAGGCCGTACCTGAACGTCTCGTCTCAGTCTGTACAAGAGTCAGGCCGTACCTGAACGTCTCATCTCAGTCTGTAGAAGAGTCAGGCCGTACCTGAACGCCTCGTCTCACCTGACACTGGCTGAACAGGTACGGGTGTTTTTTCCCAGCAGTCTGTGCAGGTGTGAGCCACTGCAGAGCCGTTGCAGAGGGAGACGTCTCATAGGTCACCTCCACGATCACATGCTGCCCCCTGATTGGTGCACAGCACAGACACATTAAAGGTGTTTTATTTTGAAAGGACATGAGTGCATGAGGACAGGAAGTAGAGGTCACCTGGACAGGTCAAAGGGCAGCGTGATGTCCAGCGGCATCCCTTTGAAGCTGTGTTTAGGGCCCAGAGTAAACGAGGCCGCCTGTCCATTGGCGCTCACCGAGACGATCTGCAGGTCTCTGGTGTCCAAAGTCTGCGTCCAATAAAAACACACCTTCATTAATGAGGTTAATGTCACTCCTGCTGAGTCAGCGCTCAGCTGTCACACACCTGGACTCACCTGTCACACACCTGGACTCACCTGTCACATACCTGGACTCAGTCTGCACACCTGGACTCACCTGTCACACACCTGGACTCAGTCTGCACACCTGGACTCACCTGTCACACACCTGGACTCAGTCTGCACACCTGGACTCACCTGTCACACACCTGGACTCAGTCTGCACACCTGGACTCAGTCTGCACACCTGGACTCACCTGTCACACACCTGGACTCAGTCTGCACACCTGGACTCACCTGTCACACACCTGTTCTGTCACACCTGGTTCAGGTGAGCACACCTGTATTTATCTGACAGCCTTCATGTTAAAGTCCAAACAGCCTCAATAAAACATGTCTCAACTGGGTCAATGAACCAAAGTCCAGTCAGATTTAAAGTTTCATTAGTCCTTCACAGACACTCAGACAATCACCTTCATTAATATGTAAATGTTCACAAATTAACTCATTGATTAATTATTAGTTATTAAATCTGAACTGTTACAGTGAATTCACTTTGTCTCACAGGAGCTGTGTGCCAAACTCCACTTAGATTTCTGCCACTTTAGCAGGTGACCTGGATCATTGATTAATGATAAAACAATAACCTGTCAGGTGTCACAGTGACAGTAACTCACTGATCCTTCAGACCAAACTCCACTTAGATTTCTGCCACTTTAGCAGGTGACCTGGATCATTGATTAATGATAAAACAATAGCCTGTCAGGTGTCACAGTGACAGTAACTCACTGATCCTTCAGACCAAACTCCATTTAGATTTCTGCCACTTTTATTAAATGACCCCTTCACGGACCGTAAACACGGTGTAACATCACAGCATTCGGCTCGTTAGCTGAGCGGCTAACATGCAGCTGTACCGGAGCGGAGCACCGGGTCCGTTAACGTTACCAGAGCAGAGAATCGGTCCTCCAGAGCCTCCACGGTGAGCGCCACCTTGGCCCGGATCACGTGCCTGTCGAAGTCCAGGTGCAGGGACAGGTTCAGGTGTTTGGTGACGCACCTGGTGACGGAGGAGAAGGAGCACGGGTCCGGAGACATGATGATGATGATGATGATGATCACTGTCCGGTTACAACGGAGAGACTGAGCCGAGCTGCTCTCACACACCCGGCTATCTACCGGAACATGCTGCACTCACTTCCGGCACCGGCCCTTTCACAATAAGAGAGGCGCTGCGGAATATATGCTTTTATTTTGAAGCCGTGACCGGAAACACAACATTTTAATAAATTCAACACATGTTGTGTCTTTTCAAAAATCTAATAAAATGTAGACACTTTGCAGCTTTGTTCAGGTGTGGCGCCTGCTGCTGAGGTCAACAGGGAGGGTTCAGAGTCCAGAAACTTTCCAAGGATGATGAGAAGCTGTATCATGCAGGCAGCGTTAGTCTTCATCCTACAGTCAAATATAAAGTAAGTAAAATATACAGTGAGTCTGATACCACCATGAAGGTCACGTCCACCTGATGTGACATGTTTCAGAGTTTGAACTGCACCACAGAAATATTCACCAAAGCCAAACAAAGAGACAGTCTCAGAAATAAACTCATGTTCAATAACTCAGATCAAACTTTCATCACGATCATATCTAGTGTCAGGAGGAGGTCACAGGTCAGATTGATCTCCATCTATTATCTGATTTGATCCATGTTTTAACCTCCTGAAAAAATGAAGGCAAATCATTTTGCACCATAGTTCAGCAGACAGACAGGCCTCCAGTTTCCTACCTGTCTGTCTGTCTGTCTGTCTGTGTGATGTCATCATGTAGGAGGAGGCTCGCCTTCTTTAAACATGGCGAGGAGGAGAGGGGCCAGTGTAAGGCTGAATGTCTCCTGTCAGACGACACCACCAGGAGACTTGTTTTCTTTAAGGGATGATATCTGCACACCTGGCCGATGATGTCTCCTCTTCACACTCTAAGATCATCGTTTCTTTTTCTTGAATCTGCTGAAATATTGTTGGAGACAGATTCACTGTGAGAGGGTGTGACAGGCTGAGGAATAGAACTCTCTCCATGCTGAGATGTTATTTTAGGATCATCAGAGACTGTGCCGTTCATCATTTATTTACTGACTGCTGCAAAGTCTGCATTTCTTTTTTCTAACCTAAAAACATATTTTGTATTTTCCTCGCCTGTCGACCCAGTGACGTCTGATCTGATCAATCAATATTCTGATTGGATTTGCATCGTGTTAAAGTTCAGCCTCTTCATCAGTTCAGTCATTACAGTGTTTGTTTGCAGATTCAAAACAGTTTTGATCATCTCAGTTTCTTTCTGTTTTGTCCAGTTTGCTGTGACGTCACCTTTTTCAGGTGCAGCCCTTCACCTGTCAGAAAGTGTCCATCAGAACCAGTCACACGCTTCATTGTCAGCCATCATGTTCATGTCCATTGTCAGGTCTGCATCCTTCGGTAACAGCTCATTAACTTGTTTTTCTCTGTGCGTGCACGCCGTACACCGTGACTCTGATAAAGAGAGATGACGTCATCAGAGATGACATCATCAGAGATGAGCCAGAAGTCTGTGTGTGACAGTGAAGACATGTTCTTATTACTCCCAGCACACATGTTGGTCTGTCCCCAAATATCTAACACATATTTCCCAGTTCACAGTCAGTAGTTGTGTTTTTACGTCCTCATATTAACAGGTCAAATAAAGACGATGTATTTTGATTCA
Organism: Cephalopholis sonnerati; assembly: GCA_019142605.1. Taxonomy (NCBI): domain Eukaryota; kingdom Metazoa; phylum Chordata; class Actinopteri; order Perciformes; family Serranidae; genus Cephalopholis; species Cephalopholis sonnerati. Next base: position 227,119 of record JAGQAX010000022.1, on the reverse strand, counting down.
GGACTTTGAGACGATGTTAAATTGGTGTCTTATTGTTGGTGGCAGAAATATTAATCAAAATAAATTGACTTTGATTCATATCAGCTAAAATGATCCGTCTCCCCGACACGTCAGTTTCACTGTATCTGTCCTTTAACATGGCGACCCCCGCTGATCAATTATCTCCATGGCAACACCACATTTCACTGCCCCACTGATTTTTCCAAAAAGACGAGCAGGAGTTTCCTCAGCACCTTCATCTTCATCTTCATCTTCATCTCTGAGAGAGACATGAGAACAAGGAAAAAGAAAAAAGAAATCTTTCAGTCTTTCAGACTGAGCGTCAGTTTAATGACAGGCTGACGAGCTCTCTCATGTTTAACATGTTGAGTTAATTATCTGACCTCATCAGCACCTGGACTGACGTGGATTTATCAAATAATAGTTCAGTGTTCATGTGAACAGCACTGAGGTCGTTGCAGTGATGCAGTTGTTTCCCGTCAGTGACGTATGCAGTCCTGCCCTCTTTTCCTGCCTCTCCACTGCTGGCCTCAGGCAGCGAGGTCCTCCTTGACACTGCACCCTGTACTTTTCAAGAAGTCGTTTTGTTTCTCAGACGTCCACGTCAGGTCCCTCGATGCTCTCGACACAAATCATCTCTGCCCTCCCTGGTTTTCGGTCGACCCAGGCGATGTGCGACGTCCACTGCAGTTGCCACCTCATGTCCATGTCCAGCTCTGCAGATTTCTGCGGCTTTGAGTTTAACATCCTCGGCAGGATTCTCAGCATCAAGGCGAAGACACCGTCTGCGGCTGTATCTCTCCTGCTCATTCATTCTGTCTCCCAGTACTGTCATGTTTTTCTTTAGCTCAGCATTTTCTGTTTCTGTGTCTATCACATCATTGTGAACTAAGAGTAAGAGTAAGAGTAAGAGTAAGAGCCTCACTCAGTTTTGATTTCAGCCGAGTTCTTCTTGACCCTGCTCTCCAGTGGCTCTGCTCCGTCGTTGATTTTTCCAGAGACAATCTGTATGATGGTGTTTTGCACTGCAGTCAGTGGGTGGACAGGCACCTTTCAACTTTTTGGCAGGTTGAGTTTTAGTTGGTGTGTTTTGGAGGGAGTTACAAACTAAGAATACATTTCTCGTATTGTTCTCTTGTCGCTCGTGATTTGTACTTCCATATCTTCCAGAATCTTTCGTAGCCCGTGTGTAGCCGTTAGCTAGCTCTAAGTTAGAAGACAGACCTACTTTCATAGTTGACATACCTGAGTCACACGTCAGCTGGAACATAAATGAAGTCCTTGGGGAAACTTGGAGTCGTCGTTTGCTTTGTGAGTTGTTGTCAAGAGTGAAGAATTTTGCGAGAACTGCCTTTGCCAAACCTCTGCTGCGAGAAACCGTCCGCTCACAGAAACTTTGACATGAAACATTTTGATTCAGTGTTTTGTTCAAATGTTGAAATACACAACAGCATCATAATGATGTCACAGTGTGACGTGTCATTAATGATGATGTCATAAACCAGAGTCTCCGCCCTGCAGCTGTTTGATTATAATCAGTTTATCTCCTTCAGACGCAGCGTCTGATTTGAGTCTGACTCAGACGACGAGACAAACTAAATGACGTTTATTATAATTTACAGCCTTTATTGTCGTTAACATCAATAAACATTCTTAAACATCATTAAACATTCTTAAACGTCATTAAACGTCATTAAACGTCGTTAACATCGTTAACATCAATAAACGTTGTTAAACATCATTAAACATTCTTAAACGTCATTAAACGTCATTAAACGTCGTTAACATCGTTAACATCAATAAACATTCTTAAACATCATTAAACATTCTTAAACATCATTAAACATTCTTAAACGTCATTAAACGTCGTTAACATCGTTAACATCATTAAACATTCTTAAACATCATTAAACATTCTTAAACGTCATTAAACGTCGTTAACATCGTTAACATCAATAAACATTGTTAAACATGGCTCATGTCTCGGACTCTGTCAGAGGTGCGACGTGGTCAGAAATCTTCTCAAAGAAACGGCATCATCTGCTCAGTGACATCACATGACATCACTCGTCCGTACGTCACAGTCACACAGAGTTCAGACAGGAGAGTGATGAAGATGAGTGTCAGGGTCAAACTGGAGGAGTTCATCTTCATCACCTCTGCAGCAGAGCGCCACCCTGAGGAGGGTCAAGTCCTGGTCCTGGTCGTCCCTCGTACAGACACACTCTAATACACAGATACAGACGTCTGTCTCACTGTGTCCCACCCAGCTGTCGTCAGCTGCTGGACAGGACAGAGTAGGACACAGTGAGACAGACAGTTTCACAGCAGATTACAGGTCAACATTTGAAAACAGGAGCAGGACATTTGGACACGTGAACATGAAGACGTCCTGAAGCAGCAGAGAGAGACAGACGGAGAGAGAGAGAGGGACAGAGGACACGGGAGAGACAGACAGAGGACAGACAGAGGGACAGAGAGAGAGGGACAGAGGGACGGAGAACAGACAGAGGGACAGACAGAGGACAGACAGAGGACAGACAGAGGGACATGACATGTGTCTCCATACGGAGTCAAACCCAGTGTGACAGTGTTCAGATTTCAGCTGCAGACGAGAAACAAAATGGACGCCTCAGGACAGCGTGAAACATGACGTCGTCTCAGGTGAGCATCAGGTATGTTTGAATAGATGATGTCATCACGATCAATAATCAGTGACATCAGCAGTGACATGTGAAACATTAGCGATCAATGAAGTTAATCAGACAAACACTCGGCCTTAAATAATTAATCAATAGTCTGAGAGGCTCCGCCCCCCGTCCACGTGTCTTAGGTCCTCAGGAGACAGACAGTATGAGAGGCTCCGCCCCCCGTCCACGTGTCTTAGGTCCTCAGGAGACAGACAGTATGAGAGGCTCCGCCCCCCGTCCACGTGTCTCAGGTCTTCAGGAGACAGACAGTCTTTTCTGTTTTATTTATTTATTTAAATACTTTACTGATTTTAACTGAAACTTTTTTAACCTCATTTTAAACTTCCTGTTTAAACTTTAACTGGTTTTAATGGTGATTAAATTAAACTGTCTGACAGTGACATCACAGTGACCTTTGACCCTCTCATCATGGAGGTGTTTTTGAGGTGTCAAGTTCACGAGAATGAGACGGACGCAGTGATGTCAGGTGGTAACGTCCACACGAGGATGAAGATGAAAATGAAGATGACACGTGAGACAGTGTCTGAGCTGTGACATGTCTGTCCTCTGTCCTCATGTTGTCTCAGAGACACGTGTCTCTGCTGAGTTCAGATCGTCTTCAGTCTGAAGGAGCGACGGCGCCACCTGCTGTCTGACCTCTGATACAGTGGAGGATTGTGGGTAATATTCAGAGCTGCAGAGGAGTTTACAGAGAGACAGACAGAGACAGAGACAGGTCGTCCACACAAGGACATGTCTCTCGGTTGTTGATCTAATCACTTGCTGATGATGTGTTCAAAGACGTCTTTTAAACTGTGTAAAACTCTGTTTTCTGTTTTTGAGTCATTTTGTGTTTAAAGATTAAAAACAGCCTCGTGGTTCGTTCTGAGATTTTCGCGCGCGCGTTTATTATGTTTATGTTTATTATTATGTTTGTTTATTATTATGTTTGTTTATGTTTATTATTATGTTTGTTTATATTTATTATTATGTTTGTTTAGTTTATTATTATGTTTGTTTATGTTTATTATTATGTTTGTTTAAGTTTATTATTATATTTATTATTATGTTTGTTTATGTTTATTATTATGTTTGTTTAAGTTTATTATATTTATTATTATGTTTGTTTATGTTTATTATTGTTTGTTTATGTTTATTATTATGTTTGTTTAAGTTTATTATTATATTTATTATTATGTTTGTTTAGTTTATTATTATGTTTGTTTATGTTTGTTTATGTTTATTATTATGTTTATGTTTATTATTATGACTCTGCAGCGTCACTAAACTCATCTCAGAGCTGTGACGTGTTGAACACCAGAGAACCATCAACCTGCTGCGAGTCGTTCATCACAGGACACCACAGATTACCCAGAAATCATCACTGCTCATCTGACGTCACTAAAATATCAAAGAAATTAAGAAATTAATAATTTAACTGTTTTAATATTTGACTTTTAGAATAAGCTTCAAATGTTGTTTTAATGTTTTGACGGTTTCATCTGATGACACAGTTTTTAATTTATCGAGTTGTGAATACGACAGATTTGAAGTCAGGAGGGACGCCGCTCTGATCGTCGCCGACTGCAGGAACAATAAAATTAAATAAAGATTTGAAGCTTCTGACAAATAAAGCACATCATTTATTTTATAAGTTAAACATCTGGAACAAACTGGAATAAAACACGTCATTATCTTCATCTTCCTCCTCTTCCTCAGGTCGAGGTATTTTCAGCTCAGACGAGGAGACAAACTTTGAACAGTCACATGAAACTGAAACATTTTCACTTCCTGGAAAACCTTGAAACACAAACAGACACAAACATCATGAATCACTGTTCACACACGCTGCGTTCAGGGACACTCGGGGACGTTCAGGGACACTCGGGGACGTTCACATTCATCACGCTGCGTTCATGTTTATCGGAAGTCCTCGGCGGAGAACATGCCCTTGGCGCGGCGCAGGATGGAGTCCTTGGACGCGTCGTACGGATGCTCTTTAGACGGGATCTCCAGCACCGCCGGGATGGACTGCATGTGGGCGTCAATGGCATGACGGATCATCTCAGCGATGAACTGGTTGATCAGGATGATGCCGATGTCGTTGCGAGAGAGGAAGCTCCTGCAGGAAGTGACATGAACACGGACGCAGCAGACATCAGTCATTTATATTTATATAAAATAAACCAGCAGACCAGACTCCATTCAGGTTTCTGTTAATTTAACGTCCATGTTGTTGCAGTGGGTGAACACAGAGTGTCAGACGTGTTGAGACAGTTTGACTTTATAGAAGCTGCTGGTACGTTCAGTGTTCAGGAGAAACTCCCTGTGCAGGACTGAATTAATATTCAAATAAATATTATTGTAGATGATTGAGTATATTTTACTTTATTTCCTTTCTGAATTAATTTACAAGTAAAACTTTAAACTGCCTTTTTGTTGAATGAGATTTGGTTTCAGATGAAACAACACGAGAAGTTAAATCTGTTGTTTGACTCATCAGACCAAACTCCGTTCAGATTTCAGTTAAATTAAGATCAAAGTTGGTGCAGCACAGCTGTGAATTTAATATTTACATCATCACTAATTAAAGGTTTTATTTAATATAACCAGCTGCTGGCCGGATTAATTCTGAGCCGATTTAACATCCGGCCTCCAACGCCTCAGAATCATTTCACTTGAATCCTACAAGAAACTAACGAGTGAGTAAACTCTTAAATTCGTAGACTAATGACTGGACTTTGGTTCAGCGGGGTCAGAGCTGGTTCAGTAACGTAACAGACCCGACACACACACACAGACCCGACACACACCCACACACACACAGACACACACACACACAGACACACACACACACACACACACACAGACCCGACACACACAACACACACACACACACACACACACACACAACACACACACACACACACACACACACACACACACAGACCCGACACACACAACACACACACACACACACACACACACACACACACACACACACACACACAGACCCGACACACACACACACACACACACACAGACCCGACACACACACACACACACACACACACACAGGACCAAACTCCATTCAAATTATCACCAATTTAAGACTCGGCTTAACGCAGAGGCCTGGCAGCTCAGCGTTCAGAAAATGACGCAGACTGGTTGGTACCTGCGGACAGGTGGGTTATTAACACACCGATGTGACGTTTGGTTCGTCCTACGTGTAAATGTTTACCGTCAGTGACGTCACTGACCTCACATGACGGTACAGTTTAAATTGCCAGTTTCCTGAACGGGGTTTGGTTCAGAGTGACTCTGATGGCGGCTCTTACTTGAAGGTCTCCTCGATCTCCGTGATGCTCGTGTCCTTCTCCACCACCAGGAAGTTCGGTTTCCGGTTCTTGTTGAGCTCACCGATCCCACCGAGCAGGAAGCCGGTGCACGTGTCCTCGTCACCGATCACGGCGATCAGTTTCCCGCGAACAGCCATCACGAGCACGAAGATTTACCGGAGAGAAAAGACAGATCTTTACCGACTGATGCTGCGGGTCATGTGAGGGGGTCAGCTGACCGGAACTTCCGCGCTGCTGCTGCTGCTGCTGCGGGGGCGGAAACACGTCACATAAATAAATGAACGAACAAATAATCGATCAGTGATCTCAAACGAAACTCAGTGACGTCCTCAAATTATTTTATATCAAACAAATCAAATTTAAAAAATAGTTAACTCACATCCGGAACAATGACGTCATGTTCGGACCGCGGCATGGTGCCTTCAAGTGCTCACTGTAAATCTCAGCTTTCTGTGGGAAGAATATGATCGCAGTGACAGTGTGAGACGATACCTCTGTTTTTAACTGTGAATGATTTTTATTAAATTTGTGCGAGACGTCGTTTTTGTTTTGTTTTCAGAAAATCACGTTTCAGTCAGAAAGTCTCTGATTACGTCATCATCACATTTATCGTCCAAAATAAGACTCAGTTAGATTATTAGTGCGATCAGTCGGGACTGAACACGTCAGTGTGTCGTCCTCTCAGAGTCGTGCCTCATGTGTGTTTTCACAAAGTCTGATGTTGAAGAGTTCAAAGTGTTTATCACCAGAGGGCTGTACTATGAAGGAGGCTCAACACAGCCAGGCTTTGTGTTCATGTTCTGGCTTAACAAAACCTAAAGCCCCTAAACAGAGTTAAAGGTATCATGAAGGTGGTTATCAACTTGGTTTGTCCAGTCCGGCTCTCAGCTTTGTGCTCGTTCACATAAAAAGAGGTGTTTGGCGTCATATGATTCTACTTCCGCTCATGGTCGCTGATTTCAGCCAAGAGGAGCAGGTTGTTTTAATGGAGAGAGTATGAGCAATATAAAAAAGCCTGATCACAGCCAAAAGCAACACTGTTGCTGCAAATGATAATTAATAATAAGTGAAGAGAGGAGGCTGATTTTAATTTCTGACAGCTGAACATTGAGGTACTTTGAAATACGAAGCTTTATCCATTTAAACAAAATAAACTAGAGCAACAACTGTCATTTTAAATTGTGTTTTATATTGTTTTCATATATTTTACTGATCAATTATAGAATGAGTGTGTTTTATTGAAAGTGAGGCTGGGTGTGTGTATGAATATACAGTGAACTTTTTAGGTGCTGTACAGTAAATCTCAGAGCCTATTGTCTCTGTACAATGACAACAAAGAGCTTTGTAACTGTGAAAATAGCATAGACCTATTCAAGATTTGGGCAACACTGCCATATAACAGGCCAAACACTGAAATTCATTTATTCATGGCCACATCAAAGTGAAATGATTAACTTTACTGATTACCTATCTGATTATCTGTAATGCTTGTTTCAGTGTCCTCCTGACGCTCGGCTCAACAGTGAGTGGCGTATTCCCTCAGCTGAACATCTGTAGGCGGAGATGCTCAGAGAGAAAGTAAACACAGCGGATCAGTGCGATCTCTCCCTCCGTACAAATGCTCGGTTCTGATCCAGCTCCACTGGACTTTCAAAGTAAAGGTTACGCCAGCTCCAAACGCGCTAAATTGTGCAACAGCGGCGCTTTTATAGCTGATTTTAAGATTAAACTCTGAACATAACCTGGTCGGGACCAGGCTATGAGCTAAGCATCAGTTACCATGGTGATCTAGCCAGGTTAAAAGAGAGCCACCTTCGTGACACTGAAAACTCTGGCTTTAGACTCAACATACCTCGCTAACCCCTTAATCTCGCTTCGTAGTACACCCCTCAGATCACCATCAGCATCCATTAAATCATCTCCAGGCCATAAATAATTCTTCATATAAACCTGTTCCTGCGGAGCAGCTGAACGCAGAGGAACGTGTTTGTTTACAGAACTCAAATTTCATTAAAGAAGAAATGTAAATCCTCCAGTTTGACTGAAGAAGTGATGAATAATAAATAAACTTCTCTTTTTACTGCTCACATTGTTGTAAATCGTCCGACAGCCCCTGAAGGTCTCATGAGTCACGTGAAAGATCACAAGCCGGAAGTGCAGCTGCGCTACAGTTTGTAAAAACAGAAGAAGAAGAAGAAGAAGAAGAGGAGGAGGATGGTGAGATATTTAATGTTTCTGTTTTTAATAAAATCTATGAAGTTATTTGAAGTGTCATGTGACGTTTGCGTGACTCGGACTTTACAGTTTCTTCATGTTTACTGACCCTGATTAGCCTGTTAGCGGTTAGCCTGTTAGCTCAGTCTGATCCTCGGTGTGTTTACAGACGACAGCGGCTCTGACTGCGGGTCTGGACCGGATCCCGGATCAGCTCGGGTACCTGGTGATCAGTGAGGACGGAGTCCTGGCTGTGAGTCCCTGAAACTAACACCGAACCAAACTCCGCTCAGATTTCAGTGTGTTTAATGTTCTGCTCTTCGCTGGTCAAACTGCACACACAGGACACTGAAGGAACATACATGATCCGAGTCATGAGGAGCAGCTGCAAAGTTCGGACATGTTTGCTGAGTCAGTCACATGACGAACACATGTTTAACCCCTGATGATCAATAACATGAACCTGTCAGACTCTACAGAGAGTCAGTTAACGAGACAACTTTAAATTACTGAATGTTTGAATGGAGTTTGGTGTCGTCATAAAAAGTTCTACATGAATCAGAGCAAACTGTTGAACTGACTGTGTGCTGACTGGAACATGACGTCATGACCTTTGACCCCGTGTGATCAGTCTGCAGGTGAACTGGAGAACGACGAGCACACGGCAGGTGTGATGATGCAGATGGTTCGAACAGCGAGTCGGTTCAGATTATCCGGATCAGCTGAGCCGCCCTTTAAACGCATGTCAGGTAACTCCGCCCACACGGTCAGGTGACCATGGTACAGGTGAGCCCCGCCCTCTCACCTGGTGGTGACGTGTGTCCTCTGTGTGTCCTCAGTGATCCTGGAGGACTTCGTGTACACGGTGACGGTCTCTGGTCAGAAGGTCTTCGTGGTCAAACGTCAGAACAACCAGCAGGACCCAATCAACGTGTAGAGACCGCCACACAGGAAGTGAGGTGGCGGTTAGGTGGTCTGAGAAGCAGCCATGATGATGATGATGATGATGATGGTGGTCCATCTGAAGTGTCTTAGCGTGTTTGATTTCAATAAAGTTTTGTATGTTTGAATGTTTGTATTTAAGAGAATAAACGGATTCGTCTGCGAACTCGTGACTTTAATGACCTCACTTCCTGTTTCCACTTCATCTCAAAATAATTCTATTTCTGTGCTTTTATTCTGAAGGCCTGATTCTTCACCTACACTGTTTCCTGTTTATTAGTTTTGTTGGAGTTTTAAAAATAAATATTTTAATGAATCATCAGAGTCCATCACCTGGAGCAGGAAGCTGACAGCGTTACCATGGTGACCACGATGTTTTCAGGACTCCGCGCGAACAGTTGAGCTGCGTTTTACTCAGTAACTTTATAATTCCAGGCCTGGAAATTGTGACTGTAAAATTCCAGGACCTTTCCAGGTCTTTCAGTGACGTATTAACTGTTTAAATGTCGTCATGAGATAAAAAGTGTTCACGCTAAGTTTGGTCACCTGGTCGTCGTTTATGTTTACGTTAAAATTAAATCTACAGGTGTTTTTTATAACAAGTTTGTTCTGCAGGAAATTAAAATGACGGTCAATTAAACGTGAAAAAAATATTTGACATCGTTTTTTCAAAAAAATTTAAAATATTCGACTTCTTAAATGTTTTTTTTTTCCCTGATAAAAAATTTGGAAACATTTAAATAAAGTTTCATGTTTGAAGAGTTCGTTACGATTAAAGATAAAAACATAATAATTAATCACTGAATCATGGAAACAGGAAGTCTTTGATGTTTTTACTTTATACTGTAATTAAATGTTGAAATTAATTCAAAGGTTGATTTAGTGTCATAACAAAGGTTAGTGAAGTTAGGGACTGTTCTGTATTCATCAGAGGGGCGTGGCTTCAGTCTGACTCCTCCCTCCAACAGAAATGAGTTATAGATTTTTAAATTTTTGATGTTTGAAAGTTAAAAGTTGAAAAAAAAAATCTTTTTTTCTCTCGTTGTTCAAACAATTTATTTTCAGTCAAATTTTAAATGAGATGTAAAATAAAGTGATTTTGACGAAACGTCAGTTTTAAGATTTCTATTTATTTATTTTTCTGATGGAAACGTTTGTCACACGATGTGTTCAAGGACTGTCAGAAATTCTGAAATCCAATGATAATTTCTGTTTTTAGTTTCTGGCTGTGATCATTTAACTTTTCAAACCTGCTCATTAAAAAAAGCTGAAATACAACCATTAACCTTGTAAGCCCCGCCCCTCGACCCAAATAAAAACAGGGCGGCGCCACGCTAACATGAAAACATGAAAATTAATTAATAATTAATAACTGAATGTTCAAAGTTCTCAGTTTTTATCAGAACAAAGAAAACTCGTGTCGACCAGCTGAGAAGAAAAAAAAAACCTTTATTGCATCATAGTCGTCACGCCGCTTCTTCTTCTTCACATCGTTAAGGAATGACGAGGCCTTCAGGTACGGCTCTGTGGAATGAGTCATCACACCACCAGGTAACTGTCACCTGCTGGTGACCCCGCCCCCAGTCACCTGCTGGTGACCCCGCCCTCTGGTCACAGGTACACTTTAACTGCAGTTAACCCCGCCCCTTCCCCCACAGGTACACTAACACCTGTAGATAACCCCGCCCCCTGTCACCTGTCCTTAACCCCTCCCCCTGGCCACAGGTACACTGTCACCTGTCTTAAGCCCCGCCCCTCCTCTTCCATCACTTCCTGTCACATGATTCTAAAACATGCGGATTAAAAGAAGAAACAAACAAAAACAGGAAGAACAGAAGAAGAAGAGGATGAGCTCAGAGTCCATGACATCACTTCCTCCTACAGACAGAAACATTTATAATTTAAAAAAAACAAAAACAGTGAAATCTTCCTCTTCCTCCTCTTCATCAGTTTGTACACGCCCACCAGGTGATTACATCGGTCGATGACATCAGTCTGCTGCTGCTTCCTGTTTCCTGTCAGCTGGTCTAACGTTTGGACAGCTCATTGGACAGCCAGTCCAGACCCTCATACAGACCTGTCCCCTGAGTCGCACAGGTGGCCTGGACGTGCCACTGAGGACGGACACACACACACACACACACACACACACACACACACACACACACACACACACACACAGGTGAGCTGACATGATGTCATCACTTCACTTCAACAGATCAGACAGCTGATCGATGACTGATTATTGATGAGTGACAGGTGTATTGATGAGTGACAGGTGTATTGATGAGTGACAGGTGTATAGAGTGATTATTGATGACTGACAGGTGTACTGATGACTGACAGGTGTATTGATGCCTGACAGGTGTATTGATGAGCAATTATTGATCCTTACAGTTCTGCTGCTGCGCAGGCTGTGCAGACCCAGTTTGTCGGTGAGTTCACTGACCCCCATGGCGTTGGGAAGATCCTGTTTGTTAGCGAACACCAGAAGAACGGCGTCCTTCAGCTCGTCTTCCTGGATCTGAGGAGACACAGAGTCATGTGACTGATGACATCACTCACACAGACTGAATCAGACACCAATCAGATTTGATTGGCTGAGGTTGACGTCTGTAGGCGGAGCAGCAGCAGCAGCAGCAGCAGATTTAACCCTGAGAGTGTGCGTCCACTCCGTGTCAGAGCGCCGCTGAGAACCTGACGGCGAGCACTGGATCAGCTGTTTATAAGGAGTGTGATGTGTCAGTCTGCGACAGGAAGTAGGTCACTGTCAGCTGACGGGACAGACTGTTGTCCTGTCTCCGTCTCTGCAGCGCCTCCTGAGGGCTGTACTACGAAGGAAGCTCAACACAGCCAGGCTTTGTGTTCATGTTCTGGCTTAACAAAACCTAAAGCCCCTAAACAGAGTTAAACGGTATCATGAAGGTGGTTATCAACTTGGTTTGTCCAGTCCGGCTCTCAGCTTTGTGCTCGTTCACATAAAAAGAGGTGTTTGGCGTCATATGATTCTACTTCCACACATGGTCGCTGATTTCAGCCAAGAGGAGCAGGTTGTTTTAATGGAGAGAGTATGAGCAATATAAAAAAGCCTGATCACAGCCAAAAGCAACACTGTTGCTGCAAATGATAATTAATAATAAGTGAAGAGAGGAGGCTGATTTTAATTTCTGACAGCTGAACATTGAGGTACTTTGAAATACGAAGCTTTATCCATTTAAACAAAATAAACTAGAGCAACAACTGTCATTTTAAATTGTGTTTTATATTGTTTTCATATATTTTACTGATCAATTATAGAATGAGTGTGTTTTATTGAAAGTGAGGCTGGGTGTGCGTATGAATATACAGTGAACTTTTTAGGTGCTGTACAGTAAATCTCATAGCCTATTGTCTCTGTACAATGACAACAAAGAGCTTTGTAACTGTGAAAATAGCACAGACCTATTCAAGATTTGTGTTTGGTCAACACTGCCATATAACAGGCCAAACACTGAAATTCATTTATTCATGGCCACATCAAAGTGAAATGATTAACTTTACTGATTACCTATCTGATTATCTGTAATGCTTGTTTCAGTGTCCTCCTGACGCTCGGCTCAACAGTGAGTGGCGTATTCCCTCAGCTGAACATCTGTAGGCGGAGACGCTCAGAGAGAAAGTAAACACCAGCGGATCAGTGCGATCTCTCCCTCCGTACAAATGCTCGGTTCTGATCCAGCTCCACTGGACTTTCAAAGTAAAGGTTACGCCAGCTCCAAACGCGCTAAATTGTGCAACAGCGGCGCTTTTATAGCTGATTTTAAGATTAAACTCTGAACATAACCTGAGGGGTGTACTACGAAGCGAGATTAAGGGGTTAGCGAGGTATGTTGAGTCTAAAGCCAGAGTTTTCAGTGTCACGAAGGTGGCTCTCTTTTAACCTGGCTAGATCACCATGGTAACTTATGCTTAGCTCATAGCCTGGTCCCGACCAGGTTATGTTCAGAGTTTAATCTTAAAATCAGCTATAAAAGCGCCGCTGTTTCACAATTTAGCGCGTTTGGAGCTGGCGTAACCTTTACTTTGAAAGTCCAGTGGAGCTGGATCAGAACCGAGCATTTGTACGGAGGGAGAGATCGCACTGATCCACTGGTGTTTCCTTTCTCTCTGAGCGTCTCCGCCTGAGGGAATACGCCACTCACTGTTGAGCCGAGTGTCAGGAGGACACTGAAACAAGCATTACAGATAATCAGACAGGTAATCAGTAAAGTTAATCATTTCACTTTGATGTGGCCATGAATAAATGAATTTCAGTGTTTGGCCTGTTATATGGCAGTGTTGCCCAAACACAAATCTTGAATAGGTCTATGCTGTTTTCACAGTTACAAAGGTCTTTGTTGTCATTGTACAGAGACAATAGGCTATGAGATTTACTGTACAGCACCTAAAAAGTTCACTGTATATTCATACGCACACCCAGCCTCACTTTCAATAAAACACACTCACATTCTATAATTGCGATCAGTAAAATATAAGAAAACAATATAAAACACAATTTAAAAATGACAGTTGTTGCTCTAGTTTATTTTGTTTCAATGGATAAAGCTTCGTATTTCAAAGTACCGTAGTGTTCAGCTGTCAGAAATTAAAATCAGCCTCCTCTCTTTACTTATTATTAATTATCATATTTGCAGCAACAGTGTTGCTTTTGGCTGTGATCACGCTTTTTTATATCGCTCATACTCTCTCCATTAAAACAACCTGCTCCTCTTGGCTGAAATCAGCGACCATGTGCAGAAGTAAAATCATATGACGCCAAACACCTCTTTTTATGTGAATGCGCAGGAGCACAAAGCTGAGAGCTGGACTGGACAAACCAAGTTGATAACCACCTTTGTGATACCGTTTAACTCTGTTTAGGGGCTTTAGGTTTTGTTAAGCCAGAACATGAGCACAAAGCCTGGCTGTGTTGAGCTTCCTTCGTAGTACACCCCTCTGGTCGGGACCAGGCTATGAGCTAAACATCAGTTACCATGGTGATCTAGCCAGGTTAAAAGTGAGCCACCTTCGTGACACTGGAAACTCTGGCTTTAGACTCAACATACCTCGCTAACCTGTTAATCTCGCTTCGTAGTACACCCCTCTGGTCAACACTCATTGAATACAAACACTGTGTCAGAATAAATATTTGATTCCAGTCCTGATGTTACAGGAACTGGTTTTGTTCTCTAATCTTCTGTTTCTGTTCTTAGTTCATCCTCAATGTAGCTCTGAGTTGTTGTTGTTGTTGTTGTTTACACCTGGGGGGTATTCCATCAAAGTCGCTAATGATAGCAGCGTTTAAGTGATTAAGCCTCGTTTGAATTAGCGTCAGCTTCCACCTCAGGCTGAAGCCGTTCCACTAACACATTTCAGCTGTGCCTCATCAGCGTTAACTTCAGCCAGGCTTATCAAATCTTTCATTAGGCGCGCGCACAGGGTGCATGAGAAGCCCACAATATGCGATTGTCGAAAACGCGATCAGGTCGAAAAAAGACAAGAAAACTAGGGCTGATTTCTTCAACAGCGCGGAGCAACAGCTCCTTGTGGAGCTTTACTAAGAGTATAGAAACACAGTTACCAGAAAAGGAAATACTGTTGCTACTGTCAAGGCAAGAGATATGGCGTGGCAGAAGATTGCCGACCGCTTAAATGCATAAGTTAACTTTTACATCAGTGTTTAATGTCTTATGTTTAGACTGTGTTGATCATATACAGTATGTCCTGTCAGTAGTGGAGAGGAATTACCATCGTCATTAACGTGGGAGACCCGTGTTTGAGGCTCAATACCTGCACAGTATTACTTAATGGAAATTAAATTCTGCAAGGAAATGTTATTTGGTTTACATTGTTTTTAAATGTGTAGTGTACTTTGCACCAACTAATATGCCAAACTGTGTTATCTCTGCACAGGAGTGGTGTCAACAATGTTAAACGCACAGCAGTGCAGGTGAAGACTGAACACTAAAACATTTTACACAGTACGGATTCGAACTCAAGACGTCCACATGACAGTCGGGGGACGAGATCACTCTGCTGGCACAAACTTTATTCTGAAAAGGAAACCATTTTAATATTTCAAGGTATCATCACGACAACGATACTCTTTTTTTTTTTCAATCCTTGGGAATTCGACGAAACTAACCAAAAATGTGCTGTGAATTCATTTTTGCTGAAGTTGTTAACTTCGTTTTCGGACAACACGGATAACCAAGCGAAAAGTGTGAGGAACTGTTTGTCTGAGACTCTGTTTACTACAGGTACATATTCTTTGTAACACCGATTCATTAAGCCTGATAGTTAACCTGCCACGGAGCAGGTTAGTTCAGGAGCATATGTTACCCCAGTAACTCAGCTGAGGTTCCTGTTAGCGAGAGTCATGGAACCAAACTCTCTCTAAAACTAGCGCGGCTTATCGAAGTTAGCCGGGATTTGCTGTTAGCTGGTTTGATGGAATACCCCCCAGGTGTTGTGTGTACGCTGTGTTGTTGAATACAGATGTGTGACCACAGACACTCACCATCTTAGAGAGCTCCTCAGCTGACTCAGCTACTCTCTCTCTGTCATTACTGTCCACCACAAAGATCAGACCCTGAAACACACACAGAAATATTGATCTCCAATTGAATCATTATTTAATTTGACTGATTGATTTGGAACATTTATAATAAATAAAATCAAAGATGTGTAACAACCCTACAGTCAGAAATACACACTAATGTTTCACCCTGTATAAACACACACTTTAACACAACCTTGTTTCAGATGTAATCAAGTTATAAGTGTGTAGTTGTGTCACAGTGTGTAGTTGTGGTTGTGTACCTGTGTATTTTGGAAGTAGTGTCTCCACAGAGGTCTGATCTTGTCCTGACCACCAACGTCCCAAACTGTGAAACAGATGTTCTTGTACTCCACCGTCTCCACATTAAAACCTGAAACACACACAGACAGGACATTACCTGGTGTGATGTCACATGATGAGACATGACGTCACATGACGAGACGTGACGTCACATGACGAGACGTGACGTCACATGGCGAGATGTGATGTCACATGTTTCAGTGTCTGACATCACCACTGACTCTTTGACCTTCAGTCAGAAACCAAACTGAATGAATCTGTAAACGTCCACACACAGTGAACCAACTTCAGAGAGCCAGCTGTGATGAAAGCACCCTGCGGTGTCACCTCATGTCACCATGTCTCAGCCACAAAGTTGCACCTGAACACACCACAGACGACACCTGTCTAACCAGCTCGTTCATCCTGCTCCTGCTGAGAGGAAGTAACTCTCCACAGCAGCAGACGGCGGTCGTCAGGAAGCAGGAAGAGCGTGTTGATGCTAGTTAGCCAGTTAGCACATGAACAACACAATCAGAGCATACTTAGCGTGCGCCAGTGAACAAGAACACAAACCATCAGGAGACGTTTGTGCTGAAGAGAAAAATAATCTGACCTGATGGAACAAGTTTGTTTTGGTCTCACTCCCTCTGGACTTCCTCACCTGAGCTCAGCTGACAGTCAGAGGGAGGTCACTCGCCGACAGGCTCCACCGTCATCGATTTAGCCAACTAGCACCAATGACCGCGAAAAGTGCCGGACACACCCCAGTCACAAGGCCACGCCCACTGGCCAATGGCCCAACACTGACTGACAGCCAACTGTTGCCTTAGTGCGTCAGAACCTTCTTCTATTGGTTGGCTGCTAACTGCTAACAGCTGCTGTTCTTCTTTGAGTTAGCTGCTAACTGCTAACAGCAGCTGTTATTCTTTTTCTTTGAGTTAGCTGCTAACTGCTAACAGCTGCTGTTCTTCTTAGAGTTAGCTGCTAACTGCTAACAGCGGCTGTTCTTCTTAGAGTTAGCTGCTAACTGCTAACAGCAGCTGTTATTCTTTTTCTTTGAGTTAGCTGCTAACATCTGCTGTTATTCTTTGAGTTAGCTGCTAACAGCTGCTGTTCTTCTTAGAGTTAGCTGCTAACTGCTAACAGCTGCTGTTCTTCTTAGAGTTAGCTGCTAACTGCTAACGGTGGCTGTTCTTCTCAGAGTGCTGGTAACTGCTAACAGCTGCGTTTTAAATTTCCCGTGGTGGGTCGCACACTTAATGTGATCAAACTGTCACACCTGTCTTGCCCACATTTATACAGATGTTAATCTGACGCTGTCACTTCCTGTGATGTCAGCCCGTATAAGGCTCTTCTCTGTGAGCCAAATAACCAAGATGGCGATGGTCAAAATTCTCCACTTAAGGCTTCAAAACAGGAGTTTACAAAACCAACAGATGATGTCACGGTCTCCATGGCGACAGACGCCATGTTTGTTTGTTTTGACTTCACCCAATTAAACCAGAAATTAATCATTTAAATTATTAATCATTAATTAATATTTAAACAGACGTCACATCCTGTCTGAAGAATCTGATTTAATTTAAATATTCACACAGCTGCACATCACTGAACTGATCAGGTCAACAAGGTGCTGATAGAGATATCGATTATGTTTACCTATGGTGGGGATGGTGGTAACGATCTCTGATGATAGTTATTGATGATGTATTGATGACGTATTGATAGACTCACCTATGGTGGTAACGATCTCTGATGATAATTATTGATGATGTATTGATGACGTATTGATAGACTCACCTATGGTGGGGATGGTGGTAACGATCTCTGATGATAGTTATTGATGATGTATTGATGACGTATTGATAGACTCACCTATGGTGGTAACGATCTCTGATGATAATTATTGATGATGTATTGATGACGTATTGATAGACTCACCTATGGTGGTAACGATCTCTGATGATAATTATTGATGATGTATTGATGACGTATTGATAGACTCACCTATGGTGGTAACGATCTCTGATGATAATTATTGATGATGTATTGATGACGTATTGATAGACTCACCTATGGTGGGGATGGTGGTAACGATCTCTGATGATAATTATTGATGATGTATTGATGACGTATTGATAGACTCACCTATGGTGGGGATGGTGGTAACGATCTCTGATGATAGTTATTGATGATGTATTGATGACATATTGATAGACTCACCTATGGTGGGGATGGTGGTAACGATCTCTGATGATAGTTATTGATGATGTATTGATGACGTATTGATAGACTCACCTACGGTGGTAACGATCTCTGATGATACTTATTGATGACGTATTGATAGACTCACCTATGGTGGGGATGGTGGTAACGATCTCTGATGATAGTTATTGATGATGTATTGATGACGTATTGATAGACTCACCTACGGTGGTAACGATCTATGATGATACTTATTGATGACGTATTGATAGACTCACCTATGGTGGGGATGGTGGTAACG
This sequence comes from Cephalopholis sonnerati, assembly GCA_019142605.1. Lineage (NCBI taxonomy): Eukaryota > Metazoa > Chordata > Actinopteri > Perciformes > Serranidae > Cephalopholis > Cephalopholis sonnerati. Next base: position 208,546 of record JAGQAX010000022.1, on the reverse strand, counting down.
ATCTCTGATGAGAGTTATTGATGATAGTTATTGATGACGTATTGATAGACTCACCTATGGTGGGGATGGTGGTAACGATCTCTGATGAGAGTTATTGATGATAGTTATTGATGACGTATTGATAGACTCACCTATGGTGGTAACGATCTATGATGATAGTTATTGATGACGTATTGATAGACTCACCTATGGTGGGGATGGTGGTAACGATCTCTGATGATAGTTATTGATGATATATTGATGACGTATTGATAGACTCACCTATGGTGGGGATGGTGGTAACGATCTCTTATGAGAGTTATTGATGAAAGTTATTGATGACGTATTGATAGACTCACCTATGGTGGGGATGGTGGTAACGATCTATGATGATAGTTATTGATGATAGTTATTGATGACGTATTGATAGACTCACCTATGGTGGGGATGGTGGTAACGATCTCTGATGATAGTTATTGATGATATATTGATGACGTATTGATAGACTCACCTATGGTGGGGATGGTGGTAACGATCTCTTATGAGAGTTATTGATGAAAGTTATTGATGACGTATTGATAGACTCACCTATGGTGGGGATGGTGGTAACGATCTATGATGATAGTTATTGATGATAGTTATTGATGACGTATTGATAGACTCACCTATGGTGGGGATTGTGGTAACGATCTCTGATGAGCGTTATTGATGATGTATTGATAGACTCACCTATGGTGGGGATGGTGGTAACGATCTCTGATGATAGTTATTGATGACGTATTGATAGACTCACCTATGGTGGGGATGGTGGTAACGATCTCTGATGATAGTTATTGATGATGTATTGATGACGTATTGATAGACTCACCTACGGTGGTAACGATCTCTGATGATACTTATTGATGACGTATTGATAGACTCACCTATGGTGGGGATGGTGGTAACGATCTCTGATGATAGTTATTGATGATGTATTGATGACGTATTGATAGACTCACCTACGGTGGTAACGATCTATGATGATACTTATTGATGACGTATTGATAGACTCACCTATGGTGGGGATGGTGGTAACGATCTCTGATGAGAGTTATTGATGATAGTTATTGATGACGTATTGATAGACTCACCTATGGTGGGGATGGTGGTAACGATCTCTGATGAGAGTTATTGATGATAGTTATTGATGACGTATTGATAGACTCACCTATGGTGGTAACGATCTATGATGATAGTTATTGATGACGTATTGATAGACTCACCTATGGTGGGGATGGTGGTAACGATCTCTGATGATAGTTATTGATGATATATTGATGACGTATTGATAGACTCACCTATGGTGGGGATGGTGGTAACGATCTCTTATGAGAGTTATTGATGAAAGTTATTGATGACGTATTGATAGACTCACCTATGGTGGGGATGGTGGTAACGATCTATGATGATAGTTATTGATGATAGTTATTGATGACGTATTGATAGACTCACCTATGGTGGGGATGGTGGTAACGATCTCTGATGATAGTTATTGATGATATATTGATGACGTATTGATAGACTCACCTATGGTGGGGATGGTGGTAACGATCTCTTATGAGAGTTATTGATGAAAGTTATTGATGACGTATTGATAGACTCACCTATGGTGGGGATGGTGGTAACGATCTATGATGATAGTTATTGATGATAGTTATTGATGACGTATTGATAGACTCACCTATGGTGGGGATTGTGGTAACGATCTCTGATGAGCGTTATTGATGATGTATTGATAGACTCACCTATGGTGGGGATGGTGGTAACGATCTCTGATGATAGTTATTGATGACGTATTGATAGACTCACCTATGGTGGGGATGGTGGTAACGATCTCTGATGATAGTTATTGATGATATATTGATGACGTATTGATAGACTCACCTATGGTGGGGATGGTGGTAACGATCTCTTATGAGAGTTATTGATGAAAGTTATTGATGACGTATTGATAGACTCACCTATGGTGGGGATGGTGGTAACGATCTCTGATGATAGTTATTGATGATAGTTATTGATGACGTATTGATAGACTCACCTATGGTGGGGATTGTGGTAACGATCTCTGATGAGCGTTATTGATGATGTATTGATAGACTCACCTATGGTGGGGATGGTGGTAACGATCTCTGATGATAGTTATTGATGACGTATTGATAGACTCACCTATGGTGGTAACGATCTATGATGATAGTTATTGATGACGTATTGATAGACTCACCTATGGTGGGGATGGTGGTAACGATCTCTGATGATAGTTATTGATGACGTATTGATAGACTCACCTATGGTGGGGATGGTGGTAACGATCTCTGATGAGAGTTATTGATGATAGTTATTGATGACGTATTGATAGACTCACCTATGGTGGTAACGATTTCTGATGATAGTTATTGATGATGTATTGATGACGTATTGATAGACTCACCTATGGTGGTAACGATCTATGATGATAGTTATTGATGACGTATTGATAGACTCACCTATGGTGGGGATGGTGGTAACGATCTCTGATGATAGTTATTGATGATATATTGATGACGTATTGATAGACTCACCTATGGTGGGGATGGTGGTAACGATCTCTTATGAGAGTTATTGATGAAAGTTATTGATGACGTATTGATAGACTCACCTATGGTGGGGATGGTGGTAACGATCTATGATGATAGTTATTGATGATAGTTATTGATGACGTATTGATAGACTCACCTATGGTGGGGATGGTGGTAACGATCTCTGATGAGCGTTATTGATGATGTATTGATGACGTATTGATAGACTCACCTATGGTGGGGATGGTGGTAACGATCTCTGATGATAGTTATTGATGACGTATTGATAGACTCACCTATGGTGGGGATGGTGGTAACGATCTATGATGATAGTTATTGATGACGTATTGATAGACTCACCTATGGTGGTAACGATCTATGATGATAGTTATTGATGACGTATTGATAGACTCACCTATGGTGGGGATGGTGGTAACGATCTCTGATGAGAGTTATTGATGATAGTTATTGATGACGTATTGATAGACTCACCTATGGTGGGGATGGTGGTAATGATCTATGATGATAGTTATTGATGATAGTTATTGATGACGTATTGATAGACTCACCTATGGTGGGGATGGTGGTAACGATCTCTGATGATAGTTATTGATGATAGTTATTGATGACGTATTGATAGACTCACCTATGGTGGTAACGATTTCTGATGATAGTTATTGATGATGTATTGATAGACTCACCTATGGTGGTAACGATCTATGATGATAGTTATTGATGACGTATTGATAGACTCACCTATGGTGGTAACGATCTATGATGATAGTTATTGATGACGTATTGATAGACTCACCTATGGTGGTAACGATCTATGATGATAGTTATTGATGACGTATTGATAGACTCACCTATGGTGGGGATGGTGGTAACGATCTCTGATGATAGTTATTGATGATATATTGATGACGTATTGATAGACTCACCTATGGTGGGGATGGTGGTAACGATCTCTGATGATAGTTATTGATGATAGTTATTGATGACGTATTGATAGACTCACCTATGGTGGGGATGGTGGTAACGATCTATGATGATAGTTATTGATGATATATTGATGACGTATTGATAGACTCACCTATGGTGGGGATGGTGGTAACGATCTCTGATGATAGTTATTGATGATATATTGATGACGTATTGATAGACTCACCTATGGTGGGGATGGTGGTAACGATCTCTGATGATAGTTATTGATGATAGTTATTGATGACATATTGATAGACTCACCTATGGTGGGGATGGTGGTAACGATCTCTTATGAGAGTTATTGATGATAGTTATTGATGACGTATTGATAGACTCACCTATGGTGGTAACGATCTATGATGATAGTTATTGATGACGTATTGATAGACTCACCTATGGTGGGGATGGTGGTAACGATCTCTGATGATAGTTATTGATGATATATTGATGACGTATTGATAGACTCACCTATGGTGGGGATGGTGGTAACGATCTCTGATGAGAGTTATTGATGATAGTTATTGATGACGTATTGATAGACTCACCTATGGTGGGGATGGTGGTAATGATCTATGATGATAGTTATTGATGATAGTTATTGATGACGTATTGATAGACTCACCTATGGTGGGGATGGTGGTAACGATCTCTGATGATAGTTATTGATGATAGTTATTGATGACGTATTGATAGACTCACCTATGGTGGTAACGATTTCTGATGATAGTTATTGATGATGTATTGATAGACTCACCTATGGTGGTAACGATCTATGATGATAGTTATTGATGACGTATTGATAGACTCACCTATGGTGGTAACGATCTATGATGATAGTTATTGATGACGTATTGATAGACTCACCTATGGTGGGGATGGTGGTAACGATCTCTGATGATAGTTATTGATGATATATTGATGACGTATTGATAGACTCACCTATGGTGGGGATGGTGGTAACGATCTCTGATGATAGTTATTGATGATGTATTGATGACGTATTGATAGACTCACCTATGGTGGGGATGGTGGTAACGATCTCTGATGATAGTTATTGATGATGGTTATTGATGACGTATTGATAGACTCACCTATGGTGGGGATGGTGGTAACGATCTATGATGAGAGTTATTGATGATAGTTATTGATGACGTATTGATAGACTCACCTATGGTGGGGATGGTGGTAACGATCTCTGATGATAGTTATTGATGATGTATTGATGACGTATTGATAGACTCACCTATGGTGGGGATGGTGGTAACGATCTCTCCGAGCTTCAGTTTGTAGAGAATCGTTGTTTTTCCAGCTGCGTCCAAACCGACTGTAACACGAGGACAAATTAAACGTTAACAGGAACAATTTAACTTTAAACTGTTACACATGAACACACTGTGAAGTTACAGCTGACCCACACTGTGATGACACCGGAACAGCACCTTCAAACCAGCCGGTAAACTAAAGAACCGTTAACGGCTCCGTTATCTCTGAGCGTTAGCATCAGGCGGCTAACAGAGCTAGCTTGTGTTATTTTAGTAGCTACAGATAAAGTTTTATTCAAAGTAACCGGGACCGTGTTTGACATCAGAGAGCAGAGTTTGACGGCTCCGTGTGACCGGTAATTAACGTGCTCCCAGCCGTCCCGTTAACGTTAGCCGGTCCCTCCGGCCGGTTAGCCTCGGAGCCAGTTAGCCTAGCCTAGCCTAGCCTCGGTAGCGGCACCGGGGCCGGTAACGGAGCTCACCCATCAGTATCCTCATCTGCTTCTTCCCGAACACTCTGGAGAACAGAGACGAGATGGTCAGCCCCATGGTGGAAGAACACGACCCGACGATGGAGAACCGGCCGGCGGAGAAGCTGCTGCTCGGAGCCGCGGAGGAGACAGAGGAGCGGGCGGAGAAAGATGAGCGGAGGGGGCGCAGCTGCTGCTCCTCCTCTCTGCCACGTCCAGGCCAACGCGGAACATATGACGTCATAGCTTTAAAAAAGCTTTATTGACACAGGGAGCTCGGTGATGCGTTCGAGCTGCACCGAAAAGAACGTAGATTGGAGTATCCAACGCGAGTGTGTTTTAAATTGGTGTCGTTAACTCAGAGAGTTTTATTCTCTGAGAAGTTTAAAATCTGCTCTGTGGAGATAAAACATGATGATGAGGAATTCTTGGTGGTTGTATTTTTTTCTGTTGTGTATATATGATTTTAGTGTGTTGGTAAATTAAGTTTTTACTTTTGTTTTTTATTTGACTTTTAATTTTCTGTTAAAAAACGTGTACAGTGAGAAAAAATGGTTAATTAGCAAATGAAGTCGTTTCTTCATTTTAAATTCAGATGTTCGTATTTTATATTTTATTTGTTTTTCCAACCTTTAATGAGGACTGAAACACAAACAATTAAAATATGTGACTGGAGATGCTGCTGCTACTGAAGAGATTTCAAAATAAAATGTACTGTAAAATACAATAAATACAATATTTAGAATTAACTCCTGTGAGCCCCTCACACTGTCTTTATTTTACTTTAAAGGATTTATTTACTGTGTTTCTATTGTTTTAGATATATTTGATTTTCTCTCGCTGTGTTTCACAATCTGACATTGAATTTTAAAGCGGAGAAAACACACCCTCGGTCAGACATCAACTGAACACAACAAACACCATTGTTATTTCCTGACTACAGTGAACGCAGCCTCAGGTTCCCGCCTCCTCCCCCTCCTCCTTCTGCTCCAGTTCCGGTTCAGTCCAACATGGCGGCTGTGAGCTGACAGCAGAGACTCAGAGTTTATTTAAACATATTAACAGTTACCTGGTGAGGTGAAGAAGCTCCGGGACGGTTCACCTGTTTCATTGTAATTCGGTATAAACCGACGGGTTGTGTCAGACTGCACCGGAGGCTGATTACCGGGTAAGAACTGGAGGAAACCGGACACTGATGTCGGTGTGTTCTGATAAATATTAAAGTCAGTGTGAGGTGTAAACTTCATGTTTCACACCGACACGTCAGGTTATGTAAATGTACAGGAAGATAATTATCCTGTGGGTGTGTTTAATATTTAAAACTTATATTTGTGTATATGTACAGGTGTGTTCATGTGTCTGACAGGTGTAGTTACAGATGGAGGATATGACTCTGTCTATCGTCTGACACTTTGGATGGTGTTGAGTTGTGGTGTGCCAGAAAAGGTGTTTATTCCCTTGCTGTATTAAAGTGGTGGAAGTTTATCAACTTACTAAATGTAATATTTTTATTCATCCACATTATTGATGATTATTGATCAAAAATCTGAAAACAAAACAACAACAGTCATCTCTATAACTTTTAGCATCCGGTGGTTTTTGGTCAGAAACATTGTTGTGTTGGATTTTGTCTCCCAGTCTGAACGTTACTGCGGAGCTGCTGCGGAGATTTAAAAATATGTTTATGTGTCGTGTACCGAGACGCAGCCTAAAAATATCATGATATAATTTTCAGGACATGTCGCTCAGCCCGGCTGAAGGACAGGCAGGAAATGAACGTGAAACTATTCTGATGTCTGACGTCATCTTTATGATCCGTTCCTGAGATATGATGTTAAAACATGATGATGTCACAGTCAAGCTGACCTTTGACCTTTGACCTTCATTATTTTATCCTGTTAGACATTTGGGTCAAGTTTGGTCAGAATTAGTGTTTATATTAACTGACCTTTGACCTTTGACCACAAGGCTCTAATCAGTTCATTCTTCAGTCTTTGTGGACGTTTGTGTCACATTTAAAGAAATCCCCATAATTCCGTCTTGAGATGTTGCGTTCATGAGAATGAGACAGACACAAGGTCAGACTGACCTTTGACCTTTGAACAGCAAAATCTAGTCAGTGCATCGTTGAGTCCTGAAGGACGTTTGAACCAATTTCCTGACCTCCAGAATTCTGATCACTTCAAACGTCAGTTCAATAACGTACCTTTTTCTTGACATAACACGTTAACGAGAATGAGACAAATGTAAGGCTGCAGTAACCTTTGACCTCCAAAATCTAATCAGTTTATTGTTGAGTCCAGGTGGACGTTTGTGCCAAATATGAAGAATTTACCATGAGGTGTTCGGGCTAACACGTTAATGAGAATGAGACAAATGTAAGGCTGTAGTGACCTTTGATTTTTGACCATTAAAATCTGATCAGTCCATTGTAGAGTCCTGAAGGACGTTGGTGCCAAATTTAAGGAAATTCCTTCAAGAATGAGACTGACGGACATTAAGACAACCCTAACACTTGACGCCCCCACCCACAGCTGTCACCGAGGGGGGCAGGGCTTGATGAAACACAGCCGATGGATGAAGCGTTTACGTCTTTTGTCTGTTTGTGTTTCAGAAACCATCGAACCCAGTTCAGAGTCTCAGGTTCCACCACGGTTGGTTCCAGATGAACCAGTTCAGATTCTGGTCCTGGTGACGATGGATCCAGTTTGACTCGACGACAGTAGACCTCCAGAGTCATGGAGAAGTTCGGGATGAGTTTCGGGGGCGGTCCCAGCAGGAAGGAGCTGCTGGACACCATCGAGTCCCAGAAGAAGCAGCTGGTCCAGTACCAGAGCCGCTTCAAGGACGTGGTCCGGGCCTACAAGAGTCTTCTGAAGGAGAAGGAGGCCCTGGAGGCCAGTTTGAAGGTCCTGACCGCGACGCAGGAGGTGGACCTGAACCAGCAGGGCCGGGACTCCACCACTACCGTCACCGCCGACCTCCCAGAGGACGGCTGCTCGCTACACAGTGAGGACAGCGTGGACACAGCGGCATCTGTGGACATGCCCAGTGAGACCACCAGAGGGGATCAGAGCGAGGAGGATCAGGGAGAACCCGGAGGACGGGCCAGCTCAGCGGTACGTTTTTAAAGGCCAACAGCTGAAGAACCAGAGCGCAGACCACGATGAACGACACAAACATGACAGTTCAGTACGATGTAGTAAAAGTCGTTGTCGTGGTCGATGCTCTGATGATGTCAGCAGCAGTTTAATGTGATGTTTTCCTCCTGCAGAAGTCCGACCCGGATGCCGGCAGCTCAGAGAGCAGCAGTGTGGGGGCGGAGCAGCAGCAACAGGCCACGCCTCCTCCCAGTACAGAGGCGGACCGTCGAGTCTCCCAGCTGAAGAACCAACTGAGCACGCTCACTAGCGCCCTCGCCACGGTGACGCAGGAGAAGTCACGGATGGAGGCGAGTTTCCAGGCTGACAAGCGTCAGCTGAAGCAGGAAGTGGAGGAGCTCCAGGCCCGCATGGTAGCCATGACTGCGCAGCAGGAGGCGGAGCTTGGCGCCCTGCAGCAGCAGTTGGCTGAGAGCCGCGCTCGCATCATCACACAGCAGCATGAGCGGGAGCAGGAGCAGGGAGACCACGTCCAGCAGCTCCGAGAGCTGCAGAAGATCCTGCAGCAGGAACGAGACCTGCGACAGGACGCCGAGATCCGCCTGCAGGACGCCAACACCACGCTGCTCATGACATCACAGGCCGTGGACCGGGGGGCGGAGTCTGAGGCTCACCTGAACCAGGTGAAGGAGCAGAGAGATGAACTGAAGAGGAGGCTGCAGGCCGCCGAGGAGGACCAGAAGAAACCAGATCCCAGAGTGGACCAGCTGCAGCAAGAACTGACGGAGCTGAAAAACCACTTCCAGCAACAGATCCACATCGAGACCCGGAAGGTAAGGACCGAGACCTGGTCTCAAGTAAGACCAGGTCTACACTAGGACCAGATATAAAGATAGACCAGGTCTTAACTAACTAAAGCAGATCTACATTTGAAAAGTAAGACCAGAGTCAGGTCTAAACCAGGACCAGGTTTAGACCAACACCAGGTCTAAGTCAGGACCATCCTGTTGTTGAAGGAAGTCTTGATAGCGGTGATGTACCTGTGGTTGTCCAGCTGATGTCACCGGTTTAAAGGACTCTGGACAACCTCGTTAAGTGGTCACTCGGCCGACAGGTGTTTTGCGGCGTCTGATGACTCTGTGTTTGTGTCCTCAGGTGTGCGAGGCGGAGGAACGAGCTCGTGAGCGCGCTCAGGCTGCGGAGACGAGGGTCGCCGGTCTGGAGCAGCGAGTGTCCGAACTGTCGGAGCTGTTGGGCTCCAGTGAGAAGTCGAGGCACCGAGACCAGCAGACGGCTCAGAGACTCCGAGACCGCATCCTGCAGCTGGACACAGAGAACAAAACGCTCGCCATCGCCGCCTCCAGCAGGATGACCTCTGACCTCGGCGTGGACGAGTCGCAGCTGGACGTCGGCGTGCTGAAGGAGAAGCTGGAGAAGGTGAAGAAGCTGCTGCTGCTGGCGGCTCAGAGGAACCCGGAGCAGAACATCCAGAACCTGGCGGAGACCGAGGCGGAGCCGGGCGGAGACAAAACCACGGCATTCTACCAGCAGGAACTGAGGCAGCTCAAAGACGAGTTTGAGCGCTACAAGCTGCGAGCACAGGTGGTGCTGAAGAACAAGAACGCCAAAGATGGCTGCCAGGCGAAGGAGCTGGAGGAGGTGCGGGACCAGCTTGCCGAGCTGAAGGAGAAGTACATCAACCTGCGGATCCAGAGTGACGAGGCTGAGACCCGACACCGCCACCAGCTGGAAGAGCGCCAGCAGCAGGTGGCGGTGCTGCAGCACACTCACAGGCAGGAAGTGGAGCGAGTGGAGGCGCTGCACCGTGACAACCTGCTGCGACTGGAGGCGGAGCTACACAAACAGAGGGAGAGGACCATGGCGCTGCTGGACGAGAAGGACCAGGAGCTGGAGAGGCTGCGGGCTGCCGCGCCGACCTGCAGCATCGACATCGACAGGACAGCTGACGACGAGCACGAGTCCGGCCCAGAGAGTGATGGTGACATCATCAGCCAGGCCCTGCGCCGGGCGACACCCAACGAGCCCACGATGCTGCTGTACGCTGAGCAGCTGGCCAGGAAGGAGGCGGAGGTGGGCGGACTGCGGCGGCAGAAACACCGGCTGGAGGAGGACCTCCACCAGCTGCAGGCCAAGCTCATCGCCAACGGAGAGCGCCACGAGGAGGAGGCAGCCGAGCTGCGGGCGCATCTCGACAAATTGATCAGAGATCAGAGCAGAGAGGGCGCCAACATGGAGTACCTGAAGAACGTCATCTACAAGTTCCTGACACTGCAGGATGCCAGTGGGAAGCAGCAGACGCTTGGCGCCATCCTGACCATCCTGCACTTCAGCCCGCAGGAGAAACGTGACGTCATGAGGCTGCAGGGACACACCTGGTGGAGCTCCAACAGGAAGTAACACACCTGAGGAAGAAGGTGTGGTGACGCTGAGGGAGGACTGTAGTTTTTGCAAGGTTTAAGTTGACAGAACTGAGTGACGTCTGGTTTGAGTCTGAACTGTGTAAACACTATAAACATGAACACATGAATATATGAATGAATTATTATCTGACGGCGTCACTGTGATGAAACATTTAAAAGTAACTTCTGTATATTTTTGATTCACTCGTTGAAATTAAAATATTTTTTCCTGCTTCACAAACTCAGTTTGGTTCATTTGTTTCTTCCGGGTGCTCCGACATGTTCTCCCCGTGTCAGCGTGGGTTTCCTCCAGGTGCTCCCACATGTTCTCCTCGTGTCAGCGTGGGTTTCCTCCAGGTGCTCTGACACGTTCTCCCCGTGTCAGCGTGGGTTTCCTCCAGGTGCTCTGACATGTTCTCTCCGTGTCAGCGTGGGTTTCCTCCGGGTGCTCTGACATGTTCTCTCAGTGTCAGCGTGGGTTTCCTCCAGGTGCTCTGACATGTTCTCCCCGTGTCAGCGTGGGTTTCCTCCAGGTGCTCCCACATGTTCTCCCTGTGTCAGCGTGGGTTTCCTCCAGGTGCACTGACATGTTCTCCCCGTGTCAGCGTGGGTTTCCTCCGGGTGCTCCCACATGTTCTCCCCATGTCAGCGTGGGTTTCCTCCGGGTGCTCCCACATGTTCTCCCCGTGTCAGCGTGGGTTTCCTCCAGGTGCTCCCACATGTTCTCCCCGTGTCAGCGTGGGTTTCCTACGGGTGCTCCCACATGTTCTCCCCGTGTTGTTCTAATCGGTTCATCCTTAACTTAGAGTGGACGTTTGTACCAAATTCGGATGTGCGGACAAATTAAAACCATAACCCCTCTGGTCCGGCTGTGGTCAGCTCGGAGACATACTGATCATGATATAAGTTAACGATGACATCATGACCGATGACACATCACGCAGATCAATAACTGATCAATAATCACCTGATAAAGCTACGACACATCAGAGACACAGAGTTTGAACATGATCCAGGTTTTACTGTTTAAATCAACAAGTATTTACAGACTGGCGGAGAAACAGAAACAACACAATATTAATGATTACAGTTAATTATCAGTTTTACATTCAGTTCAGTCTGATAAAAAAATAACATCATCTGATCATTATGGTCTGTATCAGCTGATCATTATGGTCTGTCCCTGGTGTCAGAGTTCATCACACAGATTTAATGTTGAATGAAACATTTTAATTTACTGAAAATCAACAAAGCTGATGAAATTTTGTGTTTTTATTAAATCAGACTTATAAATAATAACAAACAAACAAACAAACAAACAGATTTACATAAAAACATTGAATCAATAAACTCCATGAAAAAATAATGAAGACAATGAAGGCAACAAAAGAACAGAAAGTTCAGATTATTTAATCTGAGTACACAAAGTACACACTGAGAGTTTACACCAGGAAACACTGTACTCAGTGTGTACTCAGTGTGTACTGAGTGTACTCAATATTTACTCAGTGTGTACTCAGTGTGTACTGAGTGTACTCAATATTTACTCAGTGTGAACTGAGTGTACTCAGTGTGTACTGAGTGTACTCAATATGTACTCAGTGTGTACTCAGTGTGTACTCAGTACCGTCTGTAGATCATTGGGCAGCTGGCTGATGACATTGTTTATAAAATCATCCAGTTTCTGTAAAACTCCGTCCTTCAGCTGCAGCTGCTGCCTCCGCGCTTTAATCTGAAAAACACCATCTGTCAGAGACACCTCCTGCGTTCAGAGACAAACACTTGCTGTATTCAGAGACAAACACATCCTGCGTTCAGAGACAAACACTTCCTGCGTTCAGGGACAAACACATCCTGCGTTCAGGGACAAACACTTCCTGCGTTCAGGGACAAACACTTCCTGTGTTCAGGAACAAACACTTCCTGTATTCAGAGACAAACACTTCCTGTGTTCAGAGACAAACACATCCTGCGTTCAGAGACAAACACTTCCTGCGTTCAGGGACAAACACATCCTGCGTTCAGGGACAAACACTTCCTGCGTTCAGGGACAAACACTTCCTGTGTTCAGGAACAAACACTTCCTGTATTCAGAGACAAACACTTCCTGTGTTCAGAGACAAACACTTCCTGTATTCAGAGACAAACACGTCCTGCGTTCAGGGACAAACACTTCCTGTATTCAGAGACAAACACATCCTGCGTTCAGGGACAAACACATCCTGCGTTCAGGGACAAACACTTCCTGTGTTCAGGGACAAACACTTCCTGCGTTCAGGGACAAACACTTCCTGTATTCAGAGACAAACACTTCCTGCGTTCAGGGACAAACACATCCTGCGTTCAGGGACAAACACTTCCTGTGTTCAGGGACAAACACTTCCTGTATTCAGAGACAAACACTTCCTGTATTCAGAGACAAACACTTCCTGTATTCAGAGACAAACACATCCTGCGTTCAGAGACAAACACTTCCTGTATTCAGAGACAAACACTCACCAGTTTCTCTCTGAGCTTCAGAACCAAGTCGACGATCTCGACCTCTGACTTGTCTTTAGTCCAACTCATCAGATCCTGAGAGACAGACAGCAGGGTCACATGATCCGTGTGTTTACAGTCTGATCCAGGTATTTACATGTTTACATGATAAACAAACTTACGGCATCACAGATGACCTCCAGGTGAAGACTCTCCAGTTTCTGCGTCATCTCTTTGTGTCGATGGCGGTACCATCCGTCAAAGTTTGGAGACCTGAAGAACTTCCTTTCCAGAGGACACACAACAAAGAAGAAGAACAAAGTTCAGACCGTCACTTCAGTCTGTAACACTTCCTGAAGGCCAGTCTGAAACTAGTTAAAGAAGCACAACGACTTCCTCTGTCCCTCCTCACACACCTGAGTGACTCACCTGTACAGTCCCATCCAATCACCTTTGAGCATGGAGGTGAGCTGCGGCCCCGTGTGGTCCAGAGTTGACATGAACTCGTCTTGACTGAAGGGTCGAATCTGAGGCGGAGTCTGAACACACAAACACACCAATCAGAGTTTGCCTCTGACATCACTGTGAGGTCATCACCGTGAGGTCTGATCGTCCACTTCCTGTTTACCTTCCACGGTGTCACCGATCTCTGCAGAGGCATCAGGCTCGCCATGTACCGCTCCTGTCAGACAAGACCCAGGGTTTACGCTCCGTACAGAAGGCGTCAGACTTTCTTTTTTATTTCCGACAAAATGTTTATAAAAGTTTATAAAAGTTTTAAAGTCGTCTGAAGTGTTGAGTTTAATTCTGAAAATCTTCAGTAACTTTTCAAACTGTTTCCTGTTTCTAATCTAAGTTCTTCCTGTTCTCTTCACACACAGGTGAGTTTATTGTTAATGCTTCTGTTTGTTTTTTTGTTTGTTGTTTTTTAGGTTCCTATGTGACACACCTGGTGTGTTTATCAAACACCTGACAGCAGTCTCTGTGTCGGAGCGATCTGATTGGCTGCTTGCTCACCAGCGGGATGATGAAGCTCTGAGTCAGCTCTAACAGGTGTCGCCTCAAGATGGCGCTCTGAACCTCTGACGGTCGTCTCCTCTGAATCCCCTGAAGACACAGTTTGTAACGATCCATCAATCAATAAACAGATCAATAAATAAATCAATAAACAGATCAATAAACAGTGACGACGTCACCTTCAGCAGTCTCTTTATCAGAATCTTGTCTTTGTGTAGAAACGTCTTGAACGCGGTGTAGATCCCTGCAGACAGGAAGTACACGTTTATACTGTGAATATTCACAGCAGTACGATAACAATAACAACAACAATATTAACAACAACAACAACCATAATAACAGACAGCACGACTGTAACAGTATTTATAAAGCAGAGACTCTGTGTGACCTGGTTTAGTGTCGAGTGTCTTCAGTTTGGAAAGTTTCTTCACCTTCACCTGTTTGGGTAAATCACCTGAGAGCCACCAGACACACACTGAGGTTATTTATTTATAAAATAAAAAGTATTTTGATCATTTGGTTAAATTTAGATTCAGAAGAAGAAGAAGATGAAGATGAAGACGTGGTTGTTCACCTGCCATCTTGATTTCTCCCAGTCGGACGACGTGAGGCCAGCTCTGAAATGTCTTGATGAAGAACGGATTGGTGACTCCCAGAACCACATTAGGCCTGAACAGGTGACACAGACAGGTGAGGTCAGACAGAGCTGCCAGACAGGTAAGCATCTGGACCCTCAGGCTCAGCCCAGCACATCCACCTGCAGACGGAGAGCCGCCACACGTGCACACGTGTGAGTACCAGCCTCTCAGTTTGATGTTGTCCAGACGGAGATTGTTAAAAACTTGTTTTAGAACGTTGTTGTAAAAATAACGTAAGCTTTACGTTCACAGTTACTCGTTTAAAGCAGAAATAGAAAACTTTTCTACCTAGCACACTAGCTCGTTAGCTTACGCTTTCTCCTGATCAGCTTCTGATCATCATGGATCAATACAGGATCTAGAAACACTTGAAGAGGAGCACTGAGAAGAAACATGTTCCGTGTTCAGACCATCAAACACACGATGGGTCATACATGTTTGTTTCTGGATGCTAACGTTAGCTCGCTGAAAAGTTTCCACTCTCACATGTTGATTAAAAACATTATTGTCTGTTTTTTATTAACATTTTGAAGATGAAATAGACGAATTTACAGCTAACTTAGCTAGCATGCTAGCTGTGCTTGCTAATGCTGGCAGCCAGAAACAACCAGCTATGACTCGTTGTTTGCTAACTGTGCTATAATTTAAATATGAACACGTGTCCTCGCGGTGGTTCTTCTAAACTGAGCCGTGGCTGTAGTTACTGTATTCTGTTATGATCGGGGAGCTGATACACAGACACTAACTAGCATTAGCATAGTTGAAATGCTATTAAATTAGATTTTTTAGAATTATTAAATTAGCTAGCTGAAATGTTGACTCCTCCCACTGCTGTGAGGTGATTGGCTGAATTAAAAACTGATCAGATTTTGACTGACAGGATTGTGAGCCTCTGATTGGCCACAGTAACAAATGACTGACAGATACCCCGCCCTCTCAAACTCGTGCACATCTAAAATGGCGGCTCTGTGGGTGGATGTTGGCCCTGTGGGACAGTCACTCACTGGGCTGGGTACTGGGTCAGTACAGACGGACAGATGGACAGGTAGAGACAGGTGTGGACAGACGGGTGTGGACAGACGGGTGTGGACAGGTACTCACGGGGCCTGGGTCCTGGTGGTGTACTCTCTGAACTCGCTGTCGTGAATGGTGAAATACGGACGGAAGTCGCAGCAGAACTTCAGAGGACTGATGGAGCTGAGGGAGGACACAATGTTACCATGGCAACAACACTAACACTGCTCTCTGATTGGCTGGCAGGAGCTCTATGACCTCACAGATCACAAACATGATGATGTGGGTTGATAAGAGTCATGTGACCTGGATTATTGATCAGAGCTGATAATCAATCAATCAGTGTTTGAACACGTCTGTGGGTGTGTCTTTATGTGGAGACAGGAAGTGTGAGGTGCTCAGGAAACTTCTGATTGGCTGTTCAGTCACCTGATGAGAGCCAGCACGGTTTCTGAGGAGACGGTGGGAGATGGCGCCATGACGACCACCGGCTCCCCGAGCAACATGAGCTCCCAGAGCATCTGCAGGTGGATCAGAACCGACTGGAAACACCTGAGAGGTCAAAGGTCAAAGGTCACAGCGACAGGTAAATCAATAACTGATGGGTGATCAATAACAGTTATTGATCCTGATCGTTAATCAATCAGTCTGACTCTGAGTTTATGTGTTAATGAGTTATTTCTGCTCATCACGTTTGTGTAAACACAGGAAACTGTAAACAACAACAAATTGATTAATAATCAATAAACAATATTGAACAGACTTGAAGAGGTCGAGCTCGTGGATGGTGGGCAGCAGGGTTGGAGCCGGCAGCAGCGTCTGAGGATACAAAATAAAACTTTATTGTTCATTAACAGAGAGCGTTGTTAATAAAGAGTCACTTCCTGTTCCTCACCTCTTTGGCCGTCTGTCTGACGGGACTTCCTCCTGGTTTGTCTGCTTTTGACGGAATCCGCACCTGAAACAGGAAGTACAAACAAACACCTTCATAAACAAAAAAACAAACAAACACCTTCATAAACAAACAAACACCTTCATAAACAAACAAACAAACACCTTCATAAACAAACAAACAAACAAAGAAACAAACACCTTCATAAACAAACAAACACCTCATAAACAAAAAACAAACAAACACATTCATAAACAAACAAACACCCTCATAAACAAACAAACACCTTCATAAACAAACAAACAAACAAAGAAACACCTTCATAAACAAACACCTCATAAACAAACAAACACCTCATAAACAAACAAACAAACACCTTCATAAACAAACAAACACCTCATAAACAAACAAACAAACACCTTCATAAACAAACAAACAAACACCTTCATAAACAAACAAACAAACAAAGAAACAGGAAGATGTTTTTTCACATCACGTGTCTCTACAGTTTTATATCTGTCATGATTTACCTGTCGTAACGAGACTCACCTGGCTGACAGGTGGGAACATTAACGACCAGGTAAATGTAGACAAACAGCTGTGATGTCACTCTGAAGGTCAAACATGTTAATGAACACTACAGTACCCATGATCCTCAGCTGGTGATGATTTCTACTGAGGGTTTACATCACCTGCAAGGCCACGCCCCTAAAATCGCCTAAAATACTGTGCCTATCAGATCACCTTTGGGACCCCTCCCCCCTCCTATAAGACCCTGCCCCTTCTCACCTGTAGGACCACGCCCATCACAGGCAGGTTGAGGGTCTGTCCAGGTACAGGTGAAGGCCATTGGTCGATCTCGTTACACACTGTGAGAACAAGAGAAGGACGCCACATGTCAGCTGAGTGATGTCATCATTTTACCTCATACACGGTTATGATGTAAGCATGACATCATCACCTGCTTCCAGACAGGGCTCCAGCTTCTCAAAGAACTCAGGTGCGACGATCTGCAGGAGCGTGTGGAACAGGTGAGTGTACGGTAACCTGGATACCAACACCAGCGACTGAAACACAGAGACACATGAGAGTCGTCACATGACATCACAGGTGTCTCAGGTGTGTTACAGGTGTGTCTCCGGTGTGTCTCTGACCTTCTGGAAGTATCCCCTCTTCACAGAAACGTCCTTCACTTGTCTGAAATAGACGAAACCAAAGAAATGGGACGCTTCAGTCTGCGGAGACAACGAGAGACGAGGAGAAGGGACAGACTGTGAGACTCTGGACATGTTTGTTTATCAGTGTTAACAAATGTTATTTACAGAGTGAGATCATCACA
>JAGQAX010000022.1:185000-190258 GCA_019142605.1 Cephalopholis sonnerati | reverse complement strand
ACATAATAAACTGTAAACGATGGAGCGTCTGAGCAAAAACAATAAATAGATGAAATATATAAATAACAAACATTTAAGAGTCTGAAACTCTTTTCAGAGCAGGTTTCACTTCCTGTCATAACTCAGACAGCTGCTGTCACCAGGTCAGATATTAATATTCAGGTGATGATGAGGAGGAGGAGACAGAGAGGGAGGACAGCTCCGCCCCTTTATGCAGCTGCAGGAGGAAGTGATGTCATCAGACAGGTGACTCCAGAGAAGGAAATGTGTCTTTTTATTTTGTCTTGTGTTGAGTGGAACAATAAAACTCAGCAGACTCAGTCTGACAGGTTTCTGTATGTTACCAGTTTTTTCAGGGGACGGATTAAAAAAAACGCGTCTGAAAAAAATCAGAATCAGCAAGCAGCGGTGTGACCACGGCGCCGAGATGGCGCCGAGACGACAGAAACTTTCATATCTGACAGTCACATATGTTCAGGAATTTTATGTCTGACAAGAACGACGTTAAAAACTGATCAATAACCGGCATTGCTCCTGTCTCGTGTTTCCTGTCAGGTGTTTCCTGTCTCGTGTTCCCTGTCACGTGTTTCCTGTCTCATGTTTCCTGTCACGTGTTTCCTGTGGTCACACGGCGTCTCACCTGCAGGGTGACGGGGGCGTCTCTGTTGTAAACGTCTTCTCTGAGGCTCGCCACTCTGCGACCGACCGACTGACGTAACCTGAAGCTGAACTGAGTGTCCCCGAGGCATCCTGGAAAATAAACAACACCTGTTACCTCATGAACACATGACCACGCCCACTCCGTGACATCATCACCATCATCATCATCATCATCTTCAGCTGGTTTACCTGAGTACGAGTCGGGGAAGGACAGGTAACAGATGCTGGTTTTCTGACACAAACAAACAAGATCAATAAATCAATGATCAATACACTGATTTTCAATAAACTATAACATGAAGACAGACATTACCTCCTTCTCAGTGAGCTTCACATCCTGAGGATACACCAGCTGTAAACAAACAAACAAACAAACCAAAGTCAGAATTCTGATCATTGAACACTTGATCAGCTGACACATGATGTCAGGTTAACGATGACCTCAGCAGATGATCAATACTGATTCAATCAGTGTCACCAGATCAATGAGGAGCCGATCAGATCAATGAGGAGTTGATCAGATTAATGAGGAGCCGATCAGTTACTGATAATCATTTGAGCTGTCAGCATGGAGAGAACACACTGAGCCAAAGTCCAGTCAAAATTCTGCTAATTTAAGATCTCTATATTTTGTAAACATGTAAACTGTCCCTTCTTACTGAAAACAACTCCTGATGATGTAATGATGACGTCAGCTCACAGCTCAACATATCAGCACGAGACATTCACCAAAACCTTCACTTTTATGTTAATGGCACCCCCCCCCCCCCCCACACACACACACACACGCTCGTTATCACAGTGCTCTGATCCGCAGCAGCAGCAGCGGGGTGTGTTGTCTTAAATTTCTGGTGAATAAATAAATGTTTGGTTGATCAGATGTGTGCCGAACTGAAGAGCAGACCCTAATCGATTAATCGACTTGTCAATGATTGTTTACGAACAGCTGCGTTAGCCCGGGAACACAACAACAACAAAAACAGTTAGTTTTTGACCGGGGTTTGGTCTGAGTGTGACCGACTGAGTGGAGCGGTGTCGGGCTCCGGTGTGTCCAGGTGAGTGCCGCGTTCACGGACCACCTGTCCGGTCTGTTTGTGTCACATTAATGTATCTGCCCCCGGTGATGACCGGAGCTAACGATGCTAAGCTAACAGTGGTCCGTACCTCGATGGCCTGTCCGAGCTCCAGGTCGAAGGTGACCACACACACACACTCCAGCCAGGAGGAGAAGCGGGCCCACGGACACCGGCTGTCCCCGCGGTCCGCCTCCGAGTGTCGGTCAAACGGGTTCATCACGACCTGCAGCGACCATCCTCCGGTCCTCCATCACCGGGAACGGCTCAGCATCCACCGGAGCAGCGGGGCCGGGAGGACTGTGGAGCCCCCTGCTGGAGGACCAGCGAAGAAGAATAACATCCGGGTCATCTGCTCATTGTGGTGCTTCCTGATGACGTCACTCAGCTGATGAAGATGAAACTCATCAAAAAGTGTTAACATTAAAACTCTGCAGGTCTCTGACATGAGACAGGTCTGACATGAGACAGGTCTCTGACATGAGACAGGTCTGACATGGGACAGGTCTGATATGAGACAGGTCTCTGACATGAGACAGGTCTGAAATGAGACAGGTGTCTGACATGAGACAGGTCTGACATGAGACAGGTGTCTGACATGAGACAAGTCTCTGACATGAGACAGGTCTGATATGAGACTGGTCTGACATGAGACAGGTCTGACATGAGACAGGTCTCTGACATGAGACAGGTCTGATATGAGACAGGTCTGACATGAGACAGGTCTGACATGAGACAGGTCTCTGACATGAGACAGGTCTGATATGAGACTGGTCTGACATGAGACAGGTCTGACATGAGACAGGTCTCTGACATGAGACAGGTCTGATATGAGACAGGTCTGACATGAGACAGGTCTGACATGAGACAGGTCTCTGACATGAGACAGGTCTGATATGAGACTGGTCTGACATGAGACAGGTCTGACATGAGACAGGTCTCTGACATGAGACAGGTCTGATATGAGACTGGTCTGACATGAGGCAGGTCTGACATGAGACAGGTCTGATATGAGGCAGGTCTCTGACATGAGACAGGTCTGACATGAGACAGGTCTCTGACATGAGACAGGTCTGACATGAGACAGGTCTGATATGAGACAGGTCTGATATGAGACAGGTCTCTGACACGAGACAGGTCTGACATGAGACAGGTCTGACATGAGGCAGGTCTGACATGAGACAGGTCTGACATGAGACAGGTCTGATATGAGACAGGTCTGACATGAGACAGGTCTCTGACATGACACAGGTCTGACATGAGACAGGTCTGATATGAGACAGGTCTCTGACATGAGACAGGTCTGATATGAGACAGGTCTGACATGAGACAGGTCTGATATGAGACAGGTCTCTGACATGAGACAGGTCTGATATGAGACAGGTCTGACATGAGACAGGTCTGACATGAGACAGGTCTCTGACATGAGACAGGTCTGATATGAGGCAGGTCTCTGACATGAGACAGGTCTCTGACATGAGACAGGTCTGACATGAGACAGGTCTGACATGAGACAGGTCTCTGACATGAGACAGGTCTGATATGAGACAGGTCTCTGACATGAGACAGGTCTGATATGAGACAGGTCTGACATGAGACAGGTCTCTGACATGAGACACTTCTCTGATATGAGACAGGTCTGATATGAGACAGGTCTCTGATAAGAGACAGGTCTGACATGAGACAGGTCTCTGACATGAGACAGGTCTGATATGAGACAGGTCTGATATGAGACAGGTCTGACATGAGACAGGTCTCTGGCATGAGACAGGTCTGATATGAGACAGGTCTCTGACATGAGACAGGTCTCTGATATGAGACAGGTCTCTGACATGAGACAGGTCTGATATGAGACAGGTCTCTGACATGAGACAGGTCTGATATGAGACAGGTCTGACATGAGACAGGTCTCTGACATGAGACAGGTCTGATATGAGACAGGTCTCTGACATGAGACAGGTCTGATATGAGACAGGTCTCTGACATGAGACAGGTCTCTGACATGAGACAGGTCTGATATGAGACAGGTCTGACATGAGACAGGTCTCTGATATGAGACAGGTCTGATATGAGACAGGTCTGACATGAGACAGGTCTCTGACATGAGACAGGTCTCTGATATGAGACAGGTCTCTGACATGAGACAGGTCTGATATGAGACAGGTCTGACATGAGACAGGTCTGACATGAGACAGGTCTGATATGAGACAGGTCTCTGACATGAGACAGGTCTGACATGAGACAGGTCTGATATGAGACAGGTCTGATATGAGACAGGTCTGACATGAGACAGGTCTCTGACATGAGACAGGTCTGATATGAGACAGGTCTCTGACATGAGACAGGTCTGACATGAGACAGGTCTGATATGAGACAGGTCTGACATGAGACAGGTCTGATATGAGACAGGTCTGACATGAGACAGGTCTGATATGAGACAGGTCTCTGATATGAGACAGGTCTGATATGAGACAGGTCTGACATGAGACAGGTCTGACATGAGACAGGTCTGATATGAGACAGGTCTCTGACATGAGACAGGTCAGACATGAGACAGGTCTGATATGAGACAGGTCTGACATGAGACAGGTCTAATATGAAACAGGTGTCTGACATGAGACAGGTCTCTGACATGAGACAGGTCTGATATGAGACAGGTCTCTGACATGAGACAGGTCTGATATGAGACAGGTCTGACATGAGACAGGTCTGATATGAGACAGGTCTGACATGAAACAGGTCTGACATGAGACAGGTCTGATATGAGACAGGTCTCTGACATGAGACAGGTCTCTGACATGAGACAGGTCTGATATGAGACAGGTCTCTGACATGAGACAGGTCTGATATGAGACAGGTCTGATATGAGACAGGTCTGACATGAGACAGGTCTCTGACATGAGACAGGTCTCTGATATGAGACAGGTCTGATATGAGACAGGTCTGACATGAGACAGGTCTCTGATATGAGACAGGTCTGATATGAGACAGGTCTGACATGAGACAGGTCTGACATGAGACAGGTCTCTGATATGAGACAGGTCTCTGACATGAGACAGGTCTGATATGAGACAGGTCTGATATGAGACAGGTCTGACATGAGACAGGTCTGATATGAGACAGGTCTGACATGAGACAGGTCTGATATGAGACAGGTCTCTGACATGAGACAGGTCTGACATGAGACAGGTCTGATATGAGACAGGTCTGACATGAGACAGGTCTCTGATATGAGACAGGTCTGACATGAGACAGGTCTGACATGAGACAGGTCTGATATGAGACAGGTCTCTGACATGAGACAGGTCTGATATGAGACAGGTCTCTGACATGAGACAGGTCTGATATGAGACAGGTCTCTGACATGAGACAGGTCTGATATGAGACAGGTCTCTGATATGAGACAGGTCTGACATGAGACAGGTCTGACATGAGACAGGTCTGATATGAGACAGGTCTCTGACATGAGACAGGTCTGATATGAGACAGGTCTCTGACATGAGACAGGACCAACACACAGTCTGT
>JAGQAX010000022.1:0-180000 GCA_019142605.1 Cephalopholis sonnerati | reverse complement strand
CACACATACAAGGAATAAGACACACACACGCAAAATCAAAACAAAACATCGCAATGAGGAAATCCAAAAAATAACAGTTGTTTTGTTTACCTCCTCAGAGACCTCAACAAAAACAACATGACCGAGGACACGATGACCGACACGACAAACAATATGATGAACGTTACGACAAATGACACGACGAACAGCACGGGCATTTCAACGTTTGTGTATGTAGATTTATTTCTGATATCTTCTCTTTATCTTTAAAATCTGTTGAAACTCATCTGTTTGTTTTTCAGGTTTGTTCTTCCAATGGAGAAAGTGTAAGATTCACATGAACACACCTGACTCACCCGACTCACCTGTACATGCCTGATTCACCTGTAAAAATCTGACTCACCTGTCTGGTCTGACTCACTGGTAAAGATCTGACTTGCCTGTACACGCCTGACTCACCTGTAAAAATCTGGCTCACCTGTCTAGTCTGACTCACTGGTAAAGATCTGACTCACCTGTACACGCCTGACTCACCTGTAAAAATCTGACTCACCTGTCTAGTCTGACTCACTGGTAAAGATCTGACTCACCTGTACACGCCTGACTCACCTGTAAAAATCTGACTCACCTGTCTAGTCTGACTCACTGGTAAAGATCTGACTCACCTGTACACGCCTGACTCACCTGTCTAGTCTGACTCACTTGTAAAGATCTGACTCACCTGTACACACGTGACTCGCCTGTACACATCTGACTCACCTGTGCACATCTGACTCACCTTTAAAGATCTGACTCACCTGTGCACATCTGACTCACCTGTACACATCTGACTCACCTGTGCACATCTGAATCACCCGTAGACACCTGACTCACCTGTAAAAATCTGACTCATCTGTCTAGTCTGACGCACTTGTAAAGATCTGACTCACCTGTACTCACCTGTACACACCTGACTCATTTGTCTAATCTGACTCACCTGTACACACCTGACTCACCTGTACACATCTGACTCACCTGTACACATCTGACTCATTTGTCTAATCTGACTCACCTGTACACACCTGTCTCACCTGTAAAGATCTGACTCATCTGTACACATCTGACTCACCTGTAAAGATCTGACTCATCTGTACACATCTGACTCACCTGCACACGTCTGACTCACCTGCACACATCTGACTCATCTGTACACACCTGACTCACCTGTACACATCTGACTCACCTGTAAAGATCTGACTCACCTGTACACACCCAACTCACCTGTACACACCTGACTCACCTGTACACGCCTGACTTACCTGTACACATCTGACTCATTTGTCTAATCTGACTCACCTGTGCACACCTGACTCACCTGCACACACCTGACTCACCTATACACATCTGACTCACCTGTACACATCTGACTCACCTGTAAAAATCTGACTCACCTGTACACAACTGACTCACCTGTACACAACTGACTCACCTGTACACATCTGACTCACCCATACACACGTGACTCACCTGTACACACCTAACTACCTGTACACAACTTACTCACCTGTAGACACATCTGACTCACCTGTAAACACCTGACTCACCTGTACACATCTGACTCACCTGTACACAACTGACTCACTTGTAAACACCTGACTCACCTGTGCACATCTGACTAATCTGTACACATCTGACTCACCTGTAAAGATCTGACTCACCTGTACACATCTGACTCACCTGCACACGTCTGACTCACCTGTACACTCGTCTGTACACACCTGACTCACCTGTACACATCTGACTCACCTGTAAAGATCTGACTCACCTGTACACGCCTGACTTACCTGACTCACCTAACTACCTGTACACAACTGACTCACCTGTACACAACTGACTCACCTGTACACACCTAACTACCTGTACACAACTGACTCACCTGTAAAAATCTGACTCACCTGTACACATATGACTCACCTGTAAACACCTGACTCACCTGTACACAACTGACTCACCTGTAGATGTAGATGGTATGGCTGTGATTAAACGCTGCAGAAAATTAATGTCTAATCGTTTACTGAAGCAAGTGGTGCAGACACTGGTGCTGTCACACTTAGACTATTGTTCTGTAATTTGGTCCAGTACAACAGAAAGTAATTTGCATAGGTTGCAGGTCGCCCAAAATAAAGCAGCCCGTTTAGTCCTTCAATGCCCATACCAAACAAATGTAAGATTAATGAATGATCGTTTAGCTTGGTTGAGTGTTAGATGCAGGGTGCAATATTCACTAATATGTCTTGTCAAAAACATCATAACAGCAAAAACACCAGAAATACTGTATAGGACCTTAGAATTTTTTTCAGATACTCATCATCATTTCACTCGACAGTCGTCGGAAGGTCGGTTTGTGTTGCCCCGATGCAGAACTAACTTTAAACAGAAAACAATGCATTACAGAGCAATGCTGGCATGGAATGATTTACCTTTTTTTCTGGTCTCAGAGAGTAATGTTATGAGTTTTAAGAAAAAGCTTAAATTGTTTTTATTTACCCAACAAGTATGATGATTATTCTACCGCTTGTATGATGTGTTATACACATCTGGTCGGAGATGTAAAATTGAGCTACTTGCTTTCCTTTACTATTATGATAACTTAGAAAATGCATTGTCAAGTGATCCTTAAAAGTGATTTTGAAATTAATTGTCAACATGTAGAGCAACACAGTATTATCTGTTTAAGTTTTGAGCTGGTGTCTGTGTCATGTGTATTTGTGAGTATGAATGTGAAATAATGTAAATGTATTTAATGTTTGCTGCTTTTTCAGTTGATGAAATGGATGAGACCCCAGGAAGAGTAGCTGCTGTTAATTTCAGCAGCTAATGGGGATCTAATAAATAAAATAAATAAATAAACCTGTACACATCTGACTCACCGGTAAACACCTGACTCACCTGTACACATCTGACTCACCGGTAAACACCTGACTCACCTGTACACAACTGACACACCTGTACACATCTGACTCACCTGTACACAACTGACTCATCTGTACACAACTGACTCACCTGTATACATCTGACTCACCTCTACACATCTGACTCATCTGTACACATCTGACTCACCTGTAAACACCTGACTCACCTGTACACATCTGACTCACCTGTACACACCTGACTCACATGTACACAACTGACTCACCTGTGCACATCTGACTCACCTATAAAATTCTGACTCACCTGTACACACCTGACTCACCTGTAAAATTCTGACTCGCCTGTACACACCTGACTCACCTGTAAAATTCTGACTCACCTGTAAAATTCTGACTCACCTGTACACACCTGACTCACCTGTACACACCTGACTCACCTGTAAAAATTCTGACTCACCTGTACACACCTGACTGACCTGTACACATCTGACTCACCGGTAAACACCTGACTCACCTGTACACATCTGACTCACCTGTAAACACCTGACTCACCTGTACACATCTGACTCACCTGTCGGTGAAGGTTCTCAGTCATCCAGGTCATGGTAATACTAAGTGATATATCGCAGGCAACTGGACTTGCATTTCTTGAAGACGTTTCTCCTCTCATCCAAGAAGCTTCTTCAGTTCTAACCGACTGGTACAGAGTTGCAGTCTAGAGGGGAAGGTGAAGGAACAGAAACACATCAGGGAAGCACTTAAAATCTGTGGCTACCCCAACTGGGCCTTTTCCAAAACCTCTAAAAGACCTCGAGCAGACAGAGAGGAAGAGACACAGAACAACATCGTCATTCCTTACGTCGCAGGAGTATCTGAGAAGCTCAGGAGGATTTTCAACGAACACCACATCCCTGTGGACTTCAAACCCAGTAACACATTGAGACAGAAGCTCGTCCACCCCCAGGACAAAACACCCAGACAACAGCAGAGTAATGTGGTGTGAGCAGGTCAGTGCAGCCAGGACTGCACAGATTCGTACATTGGTGAAACTAAACAACCGCTCCACAAGCGCATGGCACAGCACAGGAGAGGCAGCTCCTCAGGACAAGACTCAGCTGTCCACTTACACCTACAGGAGAAGGGACACTCTTTGAGGACAGCAGTGTCCACATCTTGGCCAGGGAAGACAGATGGTTTGAAAGAAGTATGAAAGAAGCCATCTATGTCAAACTGGAACGACCATCGTTAAACAGAGGAGGTGGACCCTGACACCACTTAACATCCATCTACAGTGCAGTCCTGGGATCCCTCCCCAGACGACTTTGCACCCATTCACACCTGGTCCCACCTGAGCCTAACGACACACATGATGGTGAGGTGAACTAACGACTCACATTGTGAACCTAACGACTCTGCCAGGGTTCACACCCACACAGAGCTTAAAGCCTGCAACTCCGTACCAGTCGGTTAGAACTGAAGAAGTTTCTTGGATGAGAGGAGAAAGAAACCCTTCAAGAAATGCAAGCAGGTCCAGCTGCCTACGATATAGCACTTAGCATCTGACTCATCTGTACACATCTGACTCACCTGTACACATCTGACTCACCTGTAAAGATCTGTTTCACCTGTAGACACCTGACTCACCTGTACACATCTGACTCACCTGTACACATCTGACTCACCTGTAAAGATCTGTTTCACCTGTAGACACCTGACTCACCTGTACACACCTGACTCACCTGTACACATCTGACTCACCTGTAAAATTCTGACTCACCTGTACACACCTGACTCACCTGTAAAATTCTGACTCACCTGTACACACCTGACTCACCTGTACACATCTGACTCACCTGTAAAATTCTGACTCACCTGTACACACCTGACTCACCTGTAAAATTCTGACTCGCCTGTACACACCTGACTCACCTGTAAAATTCTGACTCACCTGTACACACCCGACTCACCTGTACACACCTGACTCACCTGTAAAATTCTGACTCACCTGTACACACCTGACTCACCTGTACACATCTGACTCACCTGTACACACCTGACTGACCGGTAAACATCTGACTCACCTGTACACAACTGACACACCTGTACACATCTGACTCACCTGTACACATCTGACTCACCTGTACACAACTGACTCACCTGTACACATCTGACTCACCTGTAAAGATCTGATTTACCTGTAGACACCTGGCTCACCTGTACACACCTTACTCACCTGTACACATCTGACTCACCTGTACACATCTGACTCACCTGTACACAACTGACTCACCTGTACACATCTGACTCACCTGTAAAGATCTGATTTACCTGTACACATCTGACTCACCTGTAAAGATCTGACTCACCTGTAGACACCTGACTCACCTGTACACACCTGACTCATCTGTAAAGATCTGACTCACCTGTAGACACCTGACTCACCTGTACACACCTTACTCACCTGTACACACCTGACTCATCTGTAAAGATCTGACTCACCTGTAGACACCTGACTCACCTGTACACATCTGACTCACCTGTAGACACCTGACTCACCTGTACACATCTGACTCACCTGTAAAGATCTGATTTACCTGTACACACCTGACTGACCTGTAAAGATCTGACTCACAGATCTCTGTCCTTCAGTGTCTCAACTGTGGTCTCTGTCTCTCTACCTGTCTGTCCTCAGCGTCTCACCTGTGATGTACAGTCCACAGTGTGTCCTCCCCACCTGTCTGACGGCGAACCTTGGCTCGTCACTGCAAAGCGGCGATGAGACGGCTGGCGGCGCCACGACTGACCCATTTGGTATTGGAAAGAAGTGAGAGGAAACAGCAGCCATCATCATCATCATTATCATCATCACATGAACTAGTCTCCATGGTGAGACTTGCAAAGGGTATTCAGAGACAGTAAAGCTGATTGGTCAGAAACAACCTGGTGTTTACATCATGAACGATGACATCACCAGACAGTCTGTGGGTTCATTTAATAAACTGTTGAAATTAAAATATGTCTGACACTTTCTGAAACTGTGTGATTGGATGTTTGTTGGTGAAGAGCACTTTGGGAGCTGTAGTTCATTCAGACAAACTGTTCTGATGATCATATAAACATGATGTAACGTCATATACATAGAATATATAATGATGTATGTAATGAACTCTAATGTGATGCTGTGAACACTCTGTGGTGTCACATGTCCAACATGTTATATTAGATTATATTAAATTAAATTATATTACATTATATAATATTCTATTATATTGCATTATATTCTTTATTTTATATAATGTTATGTTATATTATGGTCGTTTACATTACATTACATTATATTACATGACTTTGTCTCGTGTGTGTGTTTCTTCATGATCAGCTGCAGTCAGACTTTATAATACAAACTAAACCGTTTCTACGCATTGAACTCATCAGGTGGAAAATATATATATGTACACACACACACACACACACACACACACACACACACACAAACACACACACAAATGTTTGTATCCTTATCTTTGTCCTCAGCAAACACTAAATAATGATCCATGTGAGATAATAAATAAAGGTAACCAGCAGATGGAGACAAAGATCCACATCTGAATTATTATTTACTGTTTTTATTTCTAATTATTGTTAAATGATCTTTAAATGTTTGAGTTGTGACTGACGGAGCTGCTGCTGGGTAAAATGTTTTAATGTTGATATATTTGTATCTCATATTCACTGATGTCAGTCTAGAAAATTATATTTATTATGAAAAATAAAATGTTACTGATTCTTCATTTAATCCATAAATTCATAATATCAATCAAAAACAAACTGTCAGACACCTGAGTCAGTTTGTTTGTTTGTTTATTTATTGAGTTTATTGGGCTCATAAAGATGATTCTTCAAATCATCAGCGTCCAACAGACAGTCTGTTCAGCACTGAACTTTAGATACGGTGTTAATAAAGACATAAAAAAACAAAGTAATAAAACTTTATCGGCTCAGACGGAAACAGGCCGCAGAGACTTGGTGTGCCCTGAGCATTGTCTGACAGGTTCAAACACCACAGTGTCATCTAAGCAGAAACACAATCAGCTGATTGGACAAAACTATTTCTGTCTGTCTGTCTGTCTGACTGTCTGTCAGTCAGTCTGTCTGTCTTTCTGTCTGTCTGTTGAGTCACAGCAGAAAAACATGCTGATGATTTTCATCAGAGTGAGAAGTCCTCTCTTTAAGAACAAAACAATCAGCTGCTGTAATGTCTCACACCATCACAGCTTATACATGTTATATTTCATGTTTTATATATGATATATTTCATGTTATATATATGATATATGTCAGATTATATATCATGTTATATTTCATGTTATATATATGATATATTTCATGTTATATTTCATGTTATATATATGATATATGTCATATTATATAAAATTTTATATTTCATGTTATATATGATATATTTCATGTTATATTTCATGTTATATATGATATATGTCAGATTATATATCATGTTATATTTCATGTAATATTTCATGTTATATGTCATGTTATATATCATGTTATATTTCATGTTATATTTCATGGTATATATCATGTTATATTTCATGTTATGTCATCTCATATATCATTTTATATTTCATATTATATTTTATGTTATATTTCATATTATATATCATGTTATATTTCATGTAATATTTCATGTTATATATCATGTTATGTCATCTCATATATAATTTTATATTTCATATTATATTTCATGTTATATTTCATGTCATATTTCATATTATATATCATTTTATATTTCATAATATATTTCATGTTATATTTCATATTATATATCATGTTATATTTCATGTAATATTTCATATTATATTTCATGTTATATTTCATGTTATGTCATCTCATATATCATGTTATATTTTATATTATATTTCATGTTATGTCATCTCATATATCATGTTATATTTCATGTTATGTTATCTCATATATCATTTTGTATTTCATGTTCTATTTCATGTTATATTTCACAATATATTTCATGTTATATGTCAAATTATATATCATGTTATATTTCATAATATATTTCATGTTATATGTCATGTTCTATTTCATGTTATATTTCACAATATATTTCATGTTATATTTCATATTATATATCATGTTATATTTCATATTATATATCATGTTATATTTCATGTAATATTTCATGTAATATGTCATGTTATATTTCATATTATATTTCATGTTATGTCATATTATATATCATGTTATATTTCATGTTATGTCACGTTATATTTCATGTTATATGTCATGTTACATTTCATGGTATATTTCACATTATATTTCATGTTACATGTCATGTTATGTCATGTTATATTTCACATTATATTTCATGTTATATGTCATGTTATGTCATGTTATATTTCATGTTATATGTCATGTTATATATGATGTGAGTGTCGGTGTGGTGACAGGGTGAATAATTTAAATGAATCAGTGAATGTTTTTGTTGTTCACAGGAACACGTGTGTACAGAGAACATATATATAACATGAGAGTAGTTACAGGGTGAATTGTAATTATAATTAAAATGAGCTGCGGCGGCGGCGGCAGCAGCTCTGTATGAATAATGCATGAGACGTTAATAAAGAACACGCGTGCTGCTTCCTCTCACACATGTTAATGAGCTCATTAACATGTTGAGTGTCGGACACAGAGACACACGACGCTCTCCACAGGTCAAAGGTCACCGTGTGAAATAAATATGACTGATTATAGATCAGGTCTGATCAATAAACTGTGAACATGTCAGTGACAGTTTTTATACAACACGTCAACTTCACTTTGGTCACCATGGAGACGTGATGTGTTCAGGTTCCTCCGTAAAAGTCAGCGTCTGTCCTTTATCACTGAACCTGGAGCTGCTCTCAGCCTCCGATCATCTACTGATCAGGTTATTTATCATGTTTCTATTGGGCTATGGATAGGTTTTTGTTCTCCTGATGTTCTCCTGACGTTCTCCTGATGTTCTCCTGACGTTCTCCTGCTAACAGAAGCTCCTGTCCTCCTCATCTGAGCGTGACAGTGAATCATCACCATAATAACTATAATTTGAGCAGGTAGAAACACCACAGAAGAAGAGACTCACCAGAACAAAGAGAGGTAAGGAGAAACCAGAGAGGAGGGCTGTGACATCATCGCGGACCGTCAGCCAATCACAGAACTCTGACACACAGAGAGGGCGAGGAAGGAGGAGGTGCTGAATCTTTTTACAGACGAGGAGAGAAAAGTTTGTGTCAGTTCAGAGCCGACGAGACGAGGAGGAGGAAGAGGAGGAGACGACCAGGAGGAGGAGAACCAGAGAAGAACAGAGGAACTGGAGGAGCAGCAGGCGGAGGAGGAGGAGGCTGAAAGAGGAGCAGCAGGAGGAGGAGGAGGAGACGACCAGTAGGAGGAGAACCAGAGGAGAACAGAGGAACAGGAGGAGCAGCAGGAGGAGGAGGAGGAGGAGGCTGAAAGAGGAGCAGCAGGAGGAGGAGGAGGAGGAGACGACCAGGAGGAGGAGAACCAGAGGAGAACAGAGGAACAGGAGGAGCAGCAGGAGGAGGAGGAGGAGGAGTGAAGGAGGAGCAGCAGGAAGAAGAAGAGGAGGAGGAGGGGGCTGAAAGAGGAGCAGCAGGAGGAGGAGGAGTGAAGGAGGAGCAGCAGGAGGACGATTGAGGATAAAACCTGATTTAAAAGTGGAAAATAAGAAACTGAAGAAAAAGACGAGAGGAGAAACATTTAGTTTTTTAAACTGTGAGTCTGAATCTTTTTATAGTTTCTGATGCTTTTATTCTGAAAAACAACTTTTCACACAAATATATACTCGCGCATATAAACACATAAATATATACTCACACATATAAACACATAAATATATACTCATGCATATAAACACATAAATATATACTCGCACATATAAACACATAAATATATACTCATGCATATAAACACATAAATATATACTCGCGCATATAAACACACAAATATATACTCACACATATAAACACACAAATATATACTCGCGCATATAAACACACAAATATATACTCACGCATATAAACACATAAATATATACTCACACATATAAACACACAAATATATGCTCGCGCATATAAACACACAAATATATACTCGCACATATAAACACACAAATATATACTCGCACATATAAACACACAAATATATACTCACACATATAAACACATAAATATATACTCACACATATAAACAGACAAATATATACTCACGCACATAAACACATAAATATATACTCACACATATAAACACATAAATATATACTCACACATATAAACACATAAATATATACTAATGCATATAAACACATAAATATATACTCACACATATAAACACACAAATATATAATCACACATATAAACACACAAATATATACTCGCACATATAAACACACAAATATATACTCACGCATATAAACACATAAATATATACTCACACATATAAACACACAAATATATACTCGCACATATAAACACACAAATATATACTCGCACATATAAACACACAAATATATACTCGCACATATAAACACACAAATATATACTCGCACATATAAACACACAAATATATACTCGCACATATAAACACATAAATATATACTCACACATATAAACAGACAAATATATACTCACGCATATAAACACATAAATATATACTCACACATATAAACACATAAATATATACTAATGCATATAAACACATAAATATATACTCACACATATAAACACATAAATATATACTCACACATATAAACACATGTTTATATTGTGAATCAGGTGGTGTGTACATCTTATTTTAGTCCTCGTCTGTGGTCATCATGGTAACAGTGAAGCAGCCTCACAGGATGAGAGCAGCTCTGTGATCTGATTCAGTCTGAGAGGAGACCCTTCCTTATTTCACTGCCAAAGTAAGAGTGCAGCAGGCTCAGCACCAATCAGCTGTCTTTGTTTTTATTTACACCCAGACGTGTTTACGATGTCAGAAATGTGAACATGTGAAACACAGACGAGAATGTTCCCAGTTCACCTCCTAAAACTGCTGCTCTTTGTAAAACTGGGAATAAATGTGACGTTATTGGGACTATTTCCAGCAGCGGATGAAACCATGCAGCAGTGAGTCAACATAAAATACATTTACCTGTTTACCTGTTTGTTTACAGTCACCAGAGGAAAAATAACAACCACCAGACATCGTCATGAGTGAAGAGAAATATCAGACAAACATCGACTCAGTCTGTCGTCAGAGGACCAAGACCGAACCACACCGAGGACTGAGACAACACCTGGGACCGGTAACAACAAGGTGAGACCTGGACACAAACACAGTAACACCTGGGACAGGTAACAACAAAGTGAGACCCGGACACAAACACAGTAACACCTGGGACAGGTAACAACAAAGTGAGACCCGGACACAAACACAGTAACACCTGGGGCAGGTAACAACAAGGTGAGACCCGGACACAAACACAGTAACACCTGGGGCAGGTAACAACAAGGTGAGACCTGGACTCAAACACAGTAACACCTGCGACAGGTAACAACAAGGTGAGACCTGGACACAAACACAGTAACACCTGGGACAGGTAACACCATCATACTCTAGGACACATGCTGACAGGAAACCGTCTTGTGTGCAGATGTTGAGCGCCGCCCAGCAGCTGAGTCCGGGGCCTCCATCATGGACAATGTGACTGCTGGCAGCCCTCCAGGTGAGACGCACCTGAAGAACTACAACTACCTGGCCCTTGTCTTCGGTGTGCCCCTGATCCTGGTCATCATCCTGGGGAACGTCCTGGTGTGTCTGAGCGTGCTCACTGAGCGCTCCTTAAAAACCGCAACCAACTACTTCATCATCAGCCTGGCGGCGGCCGACCTGCTGCTGGCGCTGCTGGTGCTGCCGCTCTACGTCTACTCTGAGGTCAGTGTGAAAACAGGCAGCACTGTGAGGACATGTTAGAATGTGAAGTTCATATCTGAGGCCCGTGAGGACAGTTGTGTTTATGAGGACAGAAAGGTTTTTAGACCTACACTGTGAGGACATTTGGTCTCAGTTACTATGTCTGTGTTGTGTTTAGTTTCTGGGCGGAGTCTGGACATTAAGCACCGCCCTCTGTGATGCTCTGATGACCATGGACGTGATGCTGTGCACCGCCTCCATCCTTAACCTGTGTGCCATCAGCGTGGACAGGTGAGTCCAATCACACCTGTGTGTCTCACGTGTCAGTGTCTCACCTGTCTGTGTCTCACCTGTCTTGTGTCTCACTTGACTGTTGTGTCTCACCTGTTGTGTCTCACCTGTCTCTGTCTCACCTGTCTGTGTCTCACCTGTCTCTGTCTCACCTGTCTGTGTCTCACCTGTCTGTCTGTGTCCCACCTGTCAGTGTCTCACCTGTTGTGTCCCACCTGTAGTGTCTCACCTGTCTGTGTCTCACCTGTTGTGTCTCACCTGTCGGTGTCTCACCTGTTGTGTCTTACCTGTGTCTCACATGTCTGTGTCTCACCCATCTGTCTGTGTCTCATCTGTCTGTGTCTTACTTGTCTTCCTTATGTCTCACCTGTTGTGTCCCACCTGTCAGTGTCTCACCTGTCTGTGTCTCACCTGTAGTGTCTCACCTGTCTGTGTCTCACCTGTCTGTGTCTCACCTGTCGGTGTCTCACCTGTTGTGTCTCACCTGTCGGTGTCTCACCTGTTGTGTCTCACCTGTGTCTCACATGTCTGTGTCTCACCCATCTGTCTGTGTCTCATCTGTCTCTGTCTTACTTGTCTTCCTTATGTCTCACCTGTTGTGTCTCACCTGTCTGTGTCTCACTTGTCTGTGCCCCACCTGTTGTGTCTTACCTGTCTGTGTCTCACTTGTCTGTGCCCCACCTGTCTTGTCTCACCTGTCTGTGTCTCACCTGTCTTTCTTATGTCTCACCTGTTGTGTCCCACCTGTCGTGTCTCACCTGTCTTTCTTATGTCTCACCTGTCGTGTCTCACCTGTTGTGTCTTGTCTCACCTGTCTGTGTCTCAGGTACATCGCTGTGGTCGTCCCTCTGAAGTACAACAGGAACCAGTTCAGCGTCCGTCAGCTGGCGCTCATTACGATGACCTGGGTGCTGTCCCTCGGCGTGGCGAGCCCTGTCATCTTTGGTCTGAACCAGGTGGCGGGTCGCGATCCGAGCGTGTGCAAACTGGAGGATGAGCGGTTCGTGGTGTACTCGTCCATCTGTTCCTTCTTCGTGCCCTGTCCCGTCATGCTTCTGTTGTATTATGGGATGTTTCAAGGCCTGCGGCGGTGGAGCAGTCGGAGTCGCTCTCAGGGTGGGCGGGGCGGTCGTCCTGCTCTCTCTGTACGCCTCCGCCTAGCTCTAAGGCGAGCGAAAGTAACCAGGAGCCGAGAGAAGGTCGTATACATCACATCGGTTGGGCTCAGCCCCACCTCTCTGCCCACTGTCTCCATGACAACCCCGGTGTCGGAGGAGCAGCAGGACGGAGCGACGGTGGCGGCAGAGAGCGATCCGATGACGACGCAGATGGACAGCGTGTCGGATGGTGAGCCCACAGAGAGGCGGGAGAATGGCCCGATGAAGATGAAGAGAGGAAGAAGAAACAGTAAGAGCAGCAGAGTCAGCGGCCGAGAACGCAAAGCCATGAAGGTGCTTCCTGTCGTCGTTGGTGAGTATCAATCAGATGGCGCCGCCCAACGAATGCGTCCCATTGGACACCATCAGACAAAAGCAGATCACTAAGTTACATATAACACCGAGACATTGAACCAGGAAGAGCCGACAGGAAGTCAAACACAAAGACCAGGGCTAAACCTTGTATACTGCGAGGGCTTTTAATGTGAAACAGGAAGTAGCAGCACTCAGTCATGGACTTGTCACAGAGCTGACCCCGACGACCCCGTCCACCCCAAAAGTCTATACGTGTTCCGTTAAACTGAGACACTTTATCTTTAGCTCCGCCCATTGATCATTAACACTCCGCCCTCTGACGTACGTCCCTGTTGGACAGGTGGACAGGTGGACAGCCATTGACCACCATCAGAGCGTCTCTGCTGATAACAATAGTTTGTAAAACGTCATGTTGGCGCTGAGCACTGACACCGCCCACTCTGACTGTCTGGTACTCATACATTCAGTGTCACACATGTCTGTTCCTCTGACAAACTGATGAGGGCATTCGACTGTGAGTGGCTCGTTAGCTAGCGTGCTAACATCACCATGCTATCACGCTACACAGAGAATACAGGTTGGTCACCACGGCCAACAGGAAACACCAACACTCATGTCATCACTCACTCGGCTGTCACGTTCAAAGAGCGTTGCAGGAATGAGTCCATATACTGGTGAATGAGTTAGCATGTTAGCATGTTAGCACTTCCTGTCTGAAAAAGGTCTGTTGTTAACACAAGCTGAAGAGATATTCACCTTCTGTTCTCTGTCAGTAAACACCTCACTGTGTCTGAGACCACAGGATGCCATCACGCCGACCATTAAGTCATGTGATTGTTGTGACGTTCGTTAACACCCTAAGGGGTCGTACACGTCGCGTCTTTAACCACCTGAAAAACACAAGGTCAGGCGTCAGCTGCTACTCTGTGGCAACTTTCAAGAGCACAGCGGCAGGTTGTGTCTTAGGGTTACGATGCGACCATAACCAGCATCGTATCAGAACGTAAAGCTCTGACAGCTCTGCACTAACACGATCAACTTCTCCTCCATATTTATCACACACTGATATTTATTGAAGAAGGAAAGATATCTGTCAGCTGTGATTGGCTGGTCCTCGTCACATGACATGTGGTGCACGCTGCTGCGTTACAGAAGTTGAACTGAAAAATTTATCTCATGTGCAGCCGTCACGCCCTGAAAAACAGGTACTCAGGAACACATGTGCACTGCTCTGGTGTCTGAACACACCTGCTGTGTGTCTGTATTGAATCAATGAATCTTAGTCGTCATGTGTACGACCCCTGATGTTAGCTTGTTACTTTAATATGTGTACGACCTCTAACGTTAGCTCCTGACTTTAATATGTGTACGACCTCTAACGTTAGCCTGTTACTTTAATATGTGTACGACCTCTAACGTTAGCTTGTTACTTTAATATGTGTACGACCTCTAACGTTAGCTCCTGACTTTAATATGTGTACGACCTCTAACGTTAGCTCCTGACTTTAATATGTGTACGACCTCTAACGTTAGCTCCTGACTTTAATATGTGTACGACCTCTAACGTTAGCCTGTTACTTTAATATGTGTACGACCTCTAACGTTAGCTTGTTACTTTAATATGTGTACGACCTCTAACGTTAGCTCCTGACTTTAATATGTGTACGACCTCTAATGTTAGCTTGTTACTTTAATATGTGTACGACCTCTAACGTTAGCTCCCGACTTTAATATGTGTACGACCTCTAACGTTAACTCCTTACTTTAATATGTGTACGACCTCTAACGTTAGCTTGTTACTTTAATATGTGTACGACCTCTAACGTTAGCTCCTGACTTTAATATGTGTACGACCTCTAACGTTAGCTCGTTACTTTAATATGTGTACGACCTCTAACGTTAGCTCCTGACTTTAATATGTGTACGACCTCTAACGTTAGCCTGTTACTTTAATATGTGTACGACCTCTAACGTTAGCTCCTTACTTTAATATGTGTACTACCTCTAACGTTAGCTCCTTACTTTAATATGTGTACGACCTCTAACGTTAGCTCCTGACTTTAATATGTGTACGACCTCTAACGTTGGCTCCTGACTTTAATATGTGTACGACCTCTAACGTTAGCTCCTGACTTTAATATGTGTACTACCTCTAAGGTTAGCTCCTGACTTTAATATGTGTACGACCTCTAACGTTAGCCTGTTACTTTAATATGTGTACGACCTCTAACGTTAGCTCCTGACTTTAATATGTGTACGACCTCTAACGTTGGCTCCTGACTTTAATATGTGTACGACCTCTAACGTTAGCTCCTGACTTTAATATGTGTACTACCTCTAAGGTTAGCTCCTGACTTTAATATGTGTACGACCTCTAACGTTAGCTTGTTACTTTAATATGTGTACGACCTCTAACGTTAGCTCCTTACTTAAATATGTGTACGACCTCTAACGTTAGCTCCTGACTTTAATATGTGTACGACCTCTAACGTTAGCTCCTGACTTTAATATGTGTACGACCTCTAACGTTAGCTCCTGACTTTAATATGTGTACGACCTCTAACGTTAGCCTGTTACTTTAATATGTGTACGACCTCTAACGTTAGCCTGTTACTTTAATATGTGTACGACCTCTAACGTTAGCTTGTTACTTTAATATGTGTACGACCTCTAACGTTAGCTCCTGACTTTAATATGTGTACGACCTCTAACGTTAGCTCCTGACTTTAATATGTGTACGACCTCTAACGTTAGCTCCTGACTTTAATATGTGTACGACCTCTAACGTTAGCTCCTGACTTTAATATGTGTACGACCTCTAACATTAGCTCCTTACTTAAATATGTGTACGACCTCTAACGTTAGCTCCTGACTTTAATATGTGTACGACCTCTAACGTTAGCTCGTTACTTTAATATGTGTACGACCTCTAACGTTAGCTCCTGACTTTAATATGTGTACGACCTCTAACGTTAGCTCCTTACTTAAATATGTGTACGACCTCTAACGTTAGCTCCTGACTTTAATAATCATGAAGTTCATCAATAAATATTTTCTGACCTGAATGATCAGAAACATTCGATTTCTGTAATAATTAAAAATCTGTTTGATGATGAAACAGGACGACAGATAAACATCGTACAGCTCTGTGAGGTCACGCTGTGAGCTGCTGATTAACATCAGTAAACAACAGTAAGAACATGATGTGAAACCAGACGATCACATTGAACAGAAACAGATTTAATATTTCTGATGGAGTTTTAAACCAGGAAATGGCTTCATCATCACCATCATCATCATCATCATCACCATCATCATCATCAGTTCAGACCAACAGGCAGGTTGAATCCAGACACTCAGAGTCCAAATGAAAGCAGAACAAAAACTAAACTGAAAACCAACCTGGAAAAATATGATGAAGTCAAATCCAAAATCCAAACAGAACAACAGGCAGGAAACAGAGCAGCGAACGACACCAGGAACATGGGATGAACACGGGATGAACACGGGGAGAACTGGCGAGGAACAAAGGGAAACACACAGGTTATAAACACAGGAAACTGATGAAAAGGAGACACAGCTGGAGGAGGAGGACACGGGTTACAACAGGAGGGTGGAGCAAACTAGAATGGAAGACTCAGGAAACAGGGAGGGACTAATGAGACTGAAGGATGACAGGTGTGACAAAAAACACACAAAGACAGGAAGTAGAAACAGACATGACGGGGAGAATCTACAAAATAAAACAGGAAGCAGATTAAACATGAAACACAAACAGAAAACCTTAAAACGACGTCCACAAGATGACAGAACAAAATCCAGGATCAGGACCAGTTTTCAGTTTGATCCAAAAATAAAAATATTTTTATTTTCCTGGTAACGTGATCGACAATATTCATTAATGTTTCTGAACCAGAGCGAGCTCAGACACATTCAGATATAAAATGACCTCAAATAGGCTGAAAGAACGACTGAGTAGATTTTAGTAGAAACTTTGAACGAGACATTTGATTTAATCATCAAAACATCAGCTGTTCATTAAACTTCAGTTTCTGTCTGCAGCTGTTGTTTCATGTTCAGACACAGCAGACGTCTGTCGTCCTCACTGACGACCTGACCACATGTTTAACACATGTTTCCTACCTGATCTGTGTGTCAGAGGTTTTTATGTCCCTGTGGACAGATCTCAGAGTTCTTTGTTCCTGGAGTCGTTCACTAACAGCGTGAAAATAGAGACCGCTTCTGTCCTCATCACCATGGAGACCACCTTTCACACCAGAGACACATTTAAACATTCAGAGAGAGTTTCATGATTCAGACTGATCGTAGAGATCCTCACACATGTCCAACTGATCCTCACACATGTAGAACTGATCCTTACACATGTAGAACTGATCCTTACACATGTCCAACTGATCCTAACGCATGTCGAACTGATCCTTACGTATGTCAAGCTGATACTTATGCATGTCGAACTGATCCTTACACATGTAGAACTGATCCTCACACATGTCCAACTGATCCTTACACATGTAGAACTGATCCTTACACATGTAGAACTGATCCTTACGTATGTCAAACTGATCTTCACACATGTCCAACTGATCCTTACACATGTAGAACTGATCCTTATGTATGTCAAACTGATACTTATGCATGTCGAACTGATCCTTACACATGTAGAACTGATCCTCACACATGTCCAACTGATCCTTACACATGTAGAACTAATCCTTACACATGTAGAACTGATCCTCACACATGTCCAACTGATCCTTACACATGTAGAACTGATCCTTACACATGTAGAACTGATCCTTACACATGTCCAACTGATCCTTACACATGTAGAACTGATCCTTACGCATGTAGAACTGATCGTTACGCATGTCGAACTGATCCTTACACATGTCGAACTGATCGTTACGCATGTCGAACTGATCCTTACGCATGTCGAACCGATCCTTACACATGTAGAACTGATTGTTACGCATGTCGAACTGATCCTTACACATGTAGAACTGATCGTTACGCATGTCGAACTGATCCTTACGCATGTAGAACTGATCCTTATACATGTAGAACTGATCGTTACGCATGTCGAACTGATCCTTACACGTGTGGAACTGGTCCTTACACATGTCGAACTGATCCTTACACGTGTGGAACTGGTCCTTACGCATGTCGAACTGATTCTTACACGTGTTGAACTGATCCTTACACATGTCGAACTGATCCTTACACGTGTCGAACTGATCCTTACACGTCTAGAACTTATCCTTATGCGTGTAGAACTGATCCTTACGCGTGTCGAACTGGTCCTTACACATGTCGAACTGATCCTTACACGTGTAGAACTGATCCTTACTGTTACGTCCACCCAGAGGTCTAGGGGATGGGGGGAGTAACACAGGTAAATAGGGGATCTTTCAAAAGAAGAGAAAAAAAAGGCAGTCAAACAAATAGCCGGGGAAAAGGGAATTTATTTACAACGAAAATTAAATAAAAGAACAACCAACGAAAAACGAGCTCCAAAAGGGAACCGGAACGCCTGTAACGAGGAATGACACAAAAAGGAAAAGATTAATCACACAGCCAACCACTGACCAGTACAATGCCAAAAGTTCTGTTATACCCACGTCTGCACAACCCACAACTGTGACAGCCTTGTGGCCCACTGGCACCGGGACTACTCCTCCTCCCTTCCCATATAGCCACGCTGATGAGGGATTGGGATCAGCTGTACGCTACACGTAGACAGGGGGAAAAAAAAACACAACACAAAACACAGGGCGGACCCAAAAACACACAGGCACGTAACACCCCCTCCCATAAAATCAAACATCTAGTTTGATCATGTGAACAACATTTAATACAACACGACCATCTGCAAATAAATAACACCTTACCTATCCTTACCTAACATTTCATACTCACACCTGTCAAAGTCTCACCCTCTGGACAGTGCATCTGCCACCACGTTATCTGCTCCTTTCTTGTGCCTAATCTGGATGTTGAAGCCTTGTACCATCAGCGCCCAACGCATCAACCGCTGGTTATGGTTATACATCTGAGCCAGAAACACCAAAGGATTATGGTCAGTGTAAACAATAACTGGAACAGAACTAGAGCTGACATATACCTCAAAATGCTGCAAGGCGAGGAGCATGGCCAGTGTTTCCTTCTCGATAGTGGAGTAATTCAGCTGGTGTTTTTTGAACTTCACCGAGAAGTAACACACAGGATGGCACACACCCTCCTCCTCACCCTGCAGCAGCACAGCACCAGCTCCAGTGGCACTAGCATCTACTTCCAGCTGGAATGGCAGAGAGAAGTTTGGAGCTGACAATACAGGAGCACTGCAAAGGAGAGATTTAGCAGCGTTAAAGGCATTCTGACAGTCATCATCCCACACAAAAGGGACAGAAGGACTACACAGTCTAGTAAGCGGAGCAACCACCACAGAAAAGTTCCTACAGAAACAACGGTAGTATCCAGCCATGCCCAAAAAGCGCCGAAGCTCACGCCGATGAGTAGGGACAGGATATGCCACGATTGCCTCCACTTTAGCATCCACTGGACGCACCTGCCCATGTCCAACCTGTTTCCCCAGATAGGTCACCATGGCTTTGCCAAACTCACACTTCGCAAGGTTCAGTGTCAGTGATGCTTTAGCAAGACGGCTAAACACCTCATTCAGACTGGATATATGACTTTTCCAGTCATCAGAGTACACAACAACATCATCCAGATACACATTACACTGTGGTACATCCCCCAATACAAGCTGCATTAGGCGCTGGAAAGTTGCAGGAGCATTTCTCATGCCAAATGCCATGACGGTGTATTGCAGGAAGTGGTCAGGTGTAACAAACGCGGAAATGTCAGATGCTCTGCGAGTTAAAGGAACCTGCCAATACCCTTTAAGTAGGTCTAATTTGGTAATATAGGCCGCTGGTCCTATACTATCAATGCAATCCTCCATGCGGGGCAGAGGAAAAGAGTCTGGCACAGTAACTGCATTCACTTTACGAAAATCTGTACAAAACCGTGGCGTACCATCA
Organism: Cephalopholis sonnerati; assembly: GCA_019142605.1. Classification (NCBI taxonomy): domain Eukaryota; kingdom Metazoa; phylum Chordata; class Actinopteri; order Perciformes; family Serranidae; genus Cephalopholis; species Cephalopholis sonnerati. The sequence goes on along the minus strand of JAGQAX010000022.1, from coordinate 159,303 downwards.
GATTTTGGAGCAAGCAAACACGGAGAGCTCCAAGGACTACAGCTCGGCTTTGCTAATCCATTATCTAACAGATAGCTCACCTCATCTCTCATCTTTTCCCTCTTTTCTTTGGGGCAACGATAGGCATGTTGTTTGATGGGTGCAGCCTTACCAACATCAATGTCATGCTCAAGCACATTGGTACGGGAGGGAACATCACCAAAAAGAGTGGGGTGAAGCTGGAACAAGCGGAGCACGTCATCACGCTGTTCTTCTGTAAGATATGACACATGTGACTCAACATCAGACAGAAACTCAGAGTTAGTCAACCTACCACATCGCTGACCATCAGAGGGCACGGACAAACCATCATCCATCTCAGACTTAACACAACACATGGAAACTTTACCACCATCACAGGCGGCGGCATCCAGAGAAGTTGCCGGCTTCTCCGGAGCAGTCTCTCTGGAATAGAAAGGCTTCAACATGTTAACATGGCACAAACGTTTTTTTCTCCTACGTTCAGGTGTCTGAATGACGTAGTCTGTGTCTGACACTTTGCTTTCCACTACATAAGGTCCTGAAAAACAGGCAGTGAGGGCAGAGCCAGGCAGAGGCAGTAAAACCAACACTTTATCACCTGGCTGGAACTGTCGTTCAACTGCTCTCCTGTCAAAGCGCTGCTTCATGTTTTCCTGGGAGGAAGACAGAGCTTCCTTCGCCAACATACGTGCATGCTGCAAACGCTCTTTGCACCTGGAAACAAAATCTAACACATTAGATTCTCCAGAAGAAGAAGAAGACACAAGCTGCTCTTTTAACAACTTTAAAGGGCCACGCACGTTGTGACCAAACACCAACTCAGCCGGACTGAACCCCAAAGACTCTTGCTTAGCATCTCTGATGGCAAAGAGAGCGAATGGCACACCCTCATCCCAGCCCTTACCTGTATCATGGCAGAATTTTCTGAGCATGGACTTCAGGGTTTGGTGCCAGCGCTCAAGAGCACCTTGAGACTCAGGATGATAAGCACTAGAAACCGAGTGTGAGATGCCTAGAGACTGCAAAGTCTGTTTAAAGGTTCTTGACAGGAAATTTGTTCCCTGGTCTGTCTGTACTGTCTTGGGTAGACCAAAAGTAGTGAAAAACTTAACCAATGCTTTAGTGACAGCAGAGGCAGTGATTTTTCGCAAAGGAATGGCCTCTGGAAAACGAGTGGAAAGGCACATAATGGTTAACAAGAACTGGTTTCCAGACTTAGTTTTTGGCAGAGGACCAACACAATCCACCAAGACATGTTCAAATGGCTCACCAACCGCTGGGATTGGATGCAGGGGAGCTGGAGGCACAATCTGGTTTGGTTTTCCTACAACCTGACATGTGCTACAGGTCCTACAGAAACGTGCAACATCGGACTTCATTCCTGGCCAGAAGAAATGTTTCAACACGCGACTGTAGGTTTTTGTGATGCCTAAGTGACCAGACCACATATGTTCATGGGCTAGCTCCAGAACATGCTGACGGCTACCACTAGGCACGACAATCTGAAATACAGTGCCCCAGTCCTCACCTGAATCAACGGGCTTTGAGGTCCATTTCCTCATCAACACACCATTATCCATAAAAAATGACTGTTTGTCGGTACACTTACTGGCACCATCCACTGCTGCAGTACGGCACTTTGCAAGAGACTCATCATTTTGCTGAGCACTGATGAGTGCGTCACGTGTCAGCGGGAGTGAAATGGCTGGAGCAGTGACAGGCTCAAGCACAGCCTCCTTCACATCACCACCCGAGACAACAGAGGGCAACCTGTCTTCAGACAACACAGAGTGGAAAAAAGAGTCAGACAGGTTAACATCCTCAGCCTGCTTACGGGCCTGAGCACGAGTCAAAACACAAGCAGTGAACACCTTTGGATTATTTTGGGCTAGACAGTCATTGTCAGGTCCAAGAATGGGAACATCTACCACTTCAGGGACCGGATAGACCTTACCTCCTGCTATGTCGTTTCCCATAATGAACTCAACACCATCAATAGGGAAGCACGAGCGAACAGCGACCTGATAGAAACCGGTTACTAACTTGGACCTCACGTGAATACAATGAAGGGGAGCTGGCACAAAACCCATCTCAATCCCCCTCACCACAGCACTCGCCTCACAGGCAGACTTCTTGTCCAAAGGCAGGACATTGGAGAGGATGAGGGACTGTGAACACGCAGTGTCCCGCAGTACCTTGACCGGGCGCTGATCTTCAGCTCGTCCTGTGAGAGACACAAAACCGTCAAAAATGAAGGGTTTAAAACACACATCTGGCTCTGTGGCAGCAGAAAGCTGTTCACTGCACACAGGAGCCACAGTTTTGATCAGTCCTACCCCTTTTGGTTTCCTGGTCCCAGCAGCATGCTGTCGCTGTTTCAAAGCCACACAGTCAGCTACCAAATGACCAGGTTGATTACAATAAAAACACAATTTCTCAGCTTTCACAACTGGAAATGGCACAGGGTTAGAAGTGTCTTTGCCCTCACTAGATTTCTGAGCAGAAGAGTCGCGCTTCACAAATAAGGCCTTATGAGTGAGCGCAAACTCATCCGCCAGAGATGCAGCCTGCTGCAGAGTACTCACCTTTTGCTCATTTAGGTACACTACAACACGTTCAGGGAGGCAATTTTTAAACTCTTCTAAGAGCATAAGTTCACGTAAAGCTTTATGATCCACAGCTTTACATGAGGCACACCATCGATCAAATATAACACTCTTCTCCCTAGCAAAGTCAGCGTACGTCTGCCCTGACACCTTTCTAAGGGCGCGGAAACGCTGCCTATAGGCTTCAGGCACGAGCTCATAAACACGCAAGATAGCACCTTTAACCAGGTCATAATTTAAGCTGTCTTCGACTGAAAGAGAGGCACAAGCCTCCTGAGCCTTACCTGACAACTTACATTGTAAGAGTATCGCCCACACATCTCTTGGCCAGTGCAAAGCAGCAGCAATGCGCTCAAAGGCACCAAAATATGACTCAACCTCAGATTCACGAAAAACAGGGACCAAAGAAATGTGCTTACCAACGTCAAATGTGGCTTCTGGACCAGGCTGTGACTGCATGCTAACAGCAGCAGGAGCTAAGCTCACCTGTATCTCTAGTTGGCGCAGTTTAATGGCCGTTTCTGCCTCCAGCCTCTTCAGCTCCATCTCTCTGCGCAGCTGAAACTCGCGCTCCCGCTCCTCTCTCTCCAGCTGAAGGCGAGCTAGACGCACCTTCACTCTAGCATCTAACCTGGAACCAAACGATGAGTGAGCAGAGAGTGGATCAAATGGAGGAAGAGTAAATGGTTTCTCCTCCTCCTCACCTCGGTCTACCGGAGTACCGCTAACCGGCTGCAGCTCGACCGCCTCCCCCACCGGAGAATCAGAGCGACCGGAGACACCGGATAACGCTGGAGCATCACTCGAGACCACCGGATCGGGATGCTCCTCAGCCAGGTGTAACACACCTTTTTCCACCAGGCTCTCTACCAAAGCGGCTTTCAGCTCACGCTTTCTTAAGGAGCTCGCAACACTAACATCATAGTATTGGGCAATCACACACAAGTCGATTTTTCGGCAGAGGTCGAGTGCACTAAGCGTGGGGTTAGCCACAAACCCAGCTATGTCAAACGATGCCATACTCACCAAGAAGAAAAAACACACATGCTAAACACGCTACCAGCAGCCACCGGAGCTAACGGCTAACTACCGGAGCTAACCGCGGGTACCACTGTAGCCGAAGCTACATACAACACTCTAAACTTACCTCGGTAGGTTTGACGCAGCAACACACCCACACACGCTATTATCAGTCTCAACCTACCAACTGACCCCAGAAACCTGCCTAACAAAAATTCAACCTACCTGTCTTCTGGAGTTTGCCGGGCTCGGGGCGACTTGAAAGGCAGCAAAACAGCGACCGAAGTCCTGAACGCCTACCCCCGCCAGAGATGTGAAACCTCCGCCCAGGATTCGCTCCAAAAACAACAAACTAAAACAAAAACCGAGTGCCCGAAGGAAGAGCCGGTACAGCTCAGCTGAGCACTCACCTGTCTAAACTGGGGCAGCTGCAGGCACTGATGAGCAATGGCACACAGGTGAGCTGACGTCACACCTGACCGCACAGACTGCCGATACTTTTTAGTTTTACTGATCTTTTTTTTTTTTTTTTTTCTTTTTTGAAAGATCCCGGACGAGCCCCCAAATAGGAGTAGTCCCGGTGCCAGTGGGCCACAAGGCTGTCACAGTTGTGGGTTGTGCAGACGTGGGTATAACAGAACTTTTGGCATTGTACTGGTCAGTGGTTGGCTGTGTGATTAATCTTTTCCTTTTTGTGTCATTCCTCGTTACAGGCGTTCCGGTTCCCTTTTGGAGCTCGTTTTTCGTTGGTTGTTCTTTTATTTAATTTTCGTTGTAAATAAATTCCCTTTTCCCCGGCTATTTGTTTGACTGCCTTTTTTTTCTCTTCTTTTGAAAGATCCCCTATTTACCTGTGTTACTCCCCCCATCCCCTAGACCTCTGGGTGGACGTAACATATTTGGGGGCTCGTCCGGGATCTTTCAAAAAAGAAAAAAAAAAAAAAAAAAAAGGCAGTCAAACAAATAGCCGGGGAAAAGGGAATTTATTTACAACGAAAATTAAATAAAAGAACAACCAACGAAAAACGAGCTCCAAAAGGGAACCGGAACGCCTGTAACGAGGAATGACACAAAAAGGAAAAGATTAATCACACAGCCAACCACTGACCAGTACAATGCCAAAAGTTCTGTTATACCCACGTCTGCACAACCCACAACTGTGACAGCCTTGTGGCCCACTGGCACCGGGACTACTCCTCCTCCCTTCCCATATAGCCACGCTGATGAGGGATTGGGATCAGCTGTACGCTACACGTAGACAGGGGGAAAAAAAAACACAACACAAAACACAGGGCGGACCCAAAAACACACAGGCACGTAACACTTACGCATGTCGAACTGATTCTTACACGTGTTGAACTGATCCTTACACATGTCGAACTGATCCTTACACGTGTCGAACTGATCCTTACACGTCTAGAACTTATCCTTATGCGTGTAGAACTGATCCTTACGCGTGTCGAACTGATCCTTACACGTGTAGAACTTATCCTTACGCGTGTAGAACTGATCCTTACACGTGTAGAACTGATCCTTACGTATGTCAAACTGATCTTCATACATGTCCAACTGATCCTTACACATGTAGAACTGATCCTTATGTATGTCAAACTGATACTTATGCATGTCGAACTGATCCTTACACATGTAGAACTGATCCTCACACATGTCCAACTGATCCTTACACATGTAGAACTAATCCTTACACATGTAGAACTGATCCTCACACATGTCCAACTGATCCTTACACATGTAGAACTGATCCTTACGCATGTAGAACTGATCGTTACGCATGTCGAACTGATCCTTACACATGTCGAACTGATCGTTACGCATGTCGAACTGATCCTTACGCATGTCGAACCGATCCTTACACATGTAGAACTGATCGTTACGCATGTCGAACTGATCCTTACGCATGTAGAACTGATCCTTATACATGTAGAACTGATCGTTACGCATGTCGAACTGATCCTTACACGTGTGGAACTGGTCCTTACACATGTCGAACTGATCCTTACACGTGTCGAACTGGTCCTTACGCATGTTGAACTGATTCTTACACGTGTTGAACTGATCCTTACACATGTCGAACTGATCCTTACACGTGTCGAACTGATCCTTACACGTCTAGAACTCATCCTTATGCGTGTAGAACTGATCCTTACGCGTGTCGAACTGGTCCTTACACATGTCGAACTGATCCTTACACGTGTCGAACTGGTCCTTACGCATGTCGAACTGATTCTTACACGTGTTGAACTGATCCTTACACATGTCGAACTGATCCTTACACGTGTCGAACTGATCCTTACACGTCTAGAACTTATCCTTATGCGTGTAGAACTGATCCTTACGCGTGTCGAACTGATCCTTACACGTGTAGAACTTATCCTTACGCGTGTAGAACTGATCCTTACGCGTGTCGAACTGATCCTTACACGTGTAGAACTGATCCTTACGCGTGTAGAACTGATCCTTACGCATGTCGACGCTCTGAGGATGTGGATGCTGGTTTCAGCCATCATCCTCCCATCCTTCGTATCTATATCTCTTTCACTACAGGAAACAACCTGCGAGCAGGGACCTCCGCACTGAGACAACCAGGTCTCACTCTGATGTCATCGAACTCCGGCATTAAGTCAGTGACTTCCTGCATTAGACAGTGATGCAAAAAGCTGTCAGTAGTGTGTGATGAGTTACTGAGGCAACAAACATGTCAGTTCAACTGTCCAATCAGAGCTCAGTATGTGAACAACATGCACATATTCAGTCAGAACACAATAAGCCCCGCCCCTTTGCCTCTGTGTACCTGAGATCACCTTTACACTCAGCTGAGGCCCCTCACCTGTGAGCAGGAAGTCACTTCCTTTACAGATTAATCTCTGTGTTACAGACGACTGAATGTGTCTCTGACCTGATGACCTGGACGTCGTCTCATACGTGTCCCAAAGTGGACCGAGTTCTCTGATTGGACGATCAGGTTGTGTCTGAGGTCCCTTTAGCTCTCGTATGAATGTCACATGTTCACATCTAAATGAACATTATGATGACATCATCAGGACATACAAAGACACTCGTTTATGCGGATGATGTCGTCATGTATTTATTCAGTCCTTCTGAGACATGTCTCCATCACACATGTCTCAGACTTGTCCTGAACGTCCACAGGGGACAAATCTGTAGAGGGACAATCGGGGGATGATTATGACCATCTGTCTAACTGTGTCTGTCCTCTGTTTCTGTCCCTCTGTGTCTCCAGGTGTTTTTCTGGCCTGTTGGACGCCGTTCTTTGTCGTCCACGTCACCAAGGTGTTATGTCACTCATGTGAAATTAGCCCCGTCCTCATCTCCGTGGTAACGTGGCTCGGTTACGTCAACAGCGCCGTCAACCCGATCATCTACACCGCCTTTAACGCCGAGTTCAGGAATGTCTTTCACAAGCTGCTCTGCTGTTGGACATAAAACTGACCCTGTCACCAGATACGTCTCTCACCTGGGAGCTCAAACAAAGTCTCTGAGTGTCTCAGAGGTCTTCAGACTGTCTTCAGACTGTCCTCAGGTTAATTGGTGACTCTAAATTGTCCGTAGGTGTGAATGTGAGCGTAAATGGCTGTCTGTCTCTATGTGTCAGTCCTGTAATAGCCTGGTGACCTGTCCAGGGTGAACCCCGCCTCTCACCCAGTCAGCTGGGATAGGCTCCGCCCCCCTGTGACTGTCAAGATGGATGGATGGATGTTACCTGTGTTACTGACGCAGTAATCAGATTACTGTCACGTAACGGCCCAAAGGCATAAAAACGTGGTGATTATAAATGTTGAAAAATATCTGAATATTTTCATGTTGTTTTTAAAGGTTTCACAGAATCATTCATTCATTCACAGACTGGATTCATGGATGACTGAATGAATGAATGAATGAATGAATGTAGTTTTTAAAGGTTTCATGGAATCAGTGTTGATGAATATTTTTGTGACTGAAACAGATAAAAATCTTGTTTATATATTTTTATCATCCAGTTCAGGTGACTGTGATGAAACGTAGCTGAAACAACAACAACAACAACAGTCAATAAATTTTTAACTTCAAAATTTAATGTCATTAAACATGTTGAATCTGTTTTTCTGTGTAAACGTCAGATTAAAGTTAAACTTTTTTATTTCAGTTCGAAGTTCAGTTTATTGTTTATTTCCTGTTTACTGGCGTTTCTAAGGAAGCCCTGAAGGCAAATAAAACTGTGTCTGCAGGAAACGTTGGCCGAAGTTTATTTGTTTATAAAATCTCACCTTCTTCAATCATCTCCTGCGTCGGGGATGTTACCAACAAGAGGCTCCAGCTCAGTCATTTCGGTCAAAGCCCTTCATTTTGGAGATTGCTCCAACATGATTGAAGGCGGCGAGGACTCCGGCTGGTCTCATCTCTTTGCAACCACAGTGCAAGGGATGTCCGCCCACTTCCAGAGCATCACTCAGAGCTGCGGCAGCGTGGATGTTTAACTGAAAGCTGGTTGACATGAGGACGTCGCCCCACAGGCTGTTCTCATGAACTCTTCATACATACCTTTGAGAAATGACGCAACAAAATTCATACTAATCCCACATAATGACGAGCCAGTGAGTAAACTGATGGTAAAGAAGGCGGTTCTGAGTGGTCAAATCAGTAGGCAGGAAGGGGCAGAGCATGATGGACGACAAACCTCAGGACTGCAACCAGGAGACACGTGTTCAGACATCGTGTTTCTGTTCATAAACCTGACTTAAAAAAACTGCGTCAATGACGTAACTTTAAATTAAAGATGTCACTTTACGTTAATGATGTCACTGTTAATGATGTAACTTTACGTTAATGATGTCACTTTAGGTTAATGACGTCACTGTTAATGATGTCACTTTACATTAATGATCAGACTTTATGTTAATGATGAGACTTTACATTGATTATCTAATTTTATGTTAATGATCTAACTTTACGTTAAGGATGTAACTTTACATCAGGGATGCAGCGTCATTCGGGTGTTTTCTCCGGGTGTTTTTTATTAAACATGTTAACATACGTGTTGAGTTCATGTGGGACGTGTTCGGGTGAAGCCTTCTGTGTGTGGGCGGGGCTTCTGTCCACCTGTCAGTGACTCCTCCTACACACCGAGGAGACATGAGCATCCTCTGTCTCTGAGTGGGGGGAGGGGGGACAGCGTGTGCTCAAACAGCCATGGAATCCACATAGCTGTTACCACGGTAACAAGGAGTCCAGACATGTTCCAGCTGTAACACACGCGAACATCAGCTCAGAGTTTCATCTGGAAACTGAGGAGTTTATTCACTCAGTGTTTTTAAAATCCCTTAAATCAAATCCCTTAAATCAGTGAAGCAGTGACTGGAGTTTGGTCTGAAGTCCAGACTGTGAACGTCAGCAGGTCACTGGTCACACTGTGTGTGTGTTGCACTCTGGGTAATGAGTGTGACGGACAGACATGTGAAGGATTCCACCTTAAAGGTCGTCTTAAGGCAGAATATTTACAGGCTTCTCAGACTGCTGACCGTCTTCCTGTGGTCCAACAGGAGGTCACTGTGGTTACCATGGTAACACCGTTCCAAACAGGAAGCTTCATTCAGCACTCTGACTCATCATCGTCATCATCAGGAGATGAAGGTTTCACACTGAGGCCCTGAACTGGATTTAATGTCTCTGTCCACCTGAGAGGAGGCGGAGTCTGTTCGTCCAGCTGAGAGGAGGCGGTGTCTGTCCATGGTGGTGTATTTATCTTTAAATATTCAGTGAGGGACAGCGTGACGCCCCCTGCTGGAGCCTGGAGGTGTTACATCATCACTAACCTACAGAAACACATCAGGTCTGTTTTACACTGAGCAGGACAACAACACAGGTTTCTGCTGGGTGGTTTTAATATTTCTACTCAATGAATACTTCACTAAATATTTTATTAAATAGTTAACAACAATAATGTTTCAGTAACAGCTGAATAAATACTTCATGAAACAGTGTCAGTATGAACTAACAGTGAACGGGGGTTCAGCAGGTTTTAATCTCTGCAGCCTGTTGTCCTACTTATCCTGCTGATTAACGCTCTGTAAGCCCCAGCTAATACTCACACACACACACACACACACACACACACACACACACACACACACACACACACACACACGTAGTAACAGGCCGCTCTCTGTTCTCGGAGAACAATACACTGAGACTCTGCTGAAAACATGATGCCGTGACGAGGACGAGAGACGCCGACCGTTTGTAGACCAACAGAGAGAGGTGAGTGTTCATGTGTTCATCATCATGTCAACATGTCAACATGTAAACAGTTTGCTCTGTTTGCTCTGTCTGTTCTGTTTGAAAAGAACTTCCTGTCACAGCGACACATTCAGAGCACAGAGACACTGAGGTTCAGACTGAGTGTGAGTCATTGATCGATCAACTGATTGATTGATTGAGGTGTGAGGAGGCAAAGAGTGTGAAGCTCCTCATGTGACTGATACTGAGCTTTGTGAATCAGGTTTGGCGTGTTGGGGTGTGACGTTCAGAGTCAGAGACGTTCTGGCGTCCTAAACCAACACGTTCTTATCTCGTCAAATGCAGACGCTTCGTCAGTGGACGTAAATACGATGCTCTGGTTCCTGCCTGTGTTTGTCTTTTACGTTCAGAGACAGCGTGTTGATCACTGCTCGTTACATGTGATGTGTCTTTTCAAAATGAACTTCTGTTCTCACAGGAAGTGTTCAGTTTGTGCTTGTTACAGCCTCTTTCAAAATAAACAGCATCAGTAAATCACCACATATTGAGTTTGACTTCCTGAAGTTCAGATGACAGAAGCAGCTGGTTAGATTAGAAAAAAAACATCAAGGTTTGACATGAGATAACGCCAGTTCTCACTGACATCACGTCACATCATCTGTCTCCAGTGTAGCATGCTACATGTTAGCACACTGTGCTATTAATGGAAAAAAACTGAACTGACCTTTGGTTTGATGGGGGAATCGAACAGCGGGCTCTCGGATAACAGTCCAGAGTTTGATGGACCAACCTCTACCCTGTACGACCTTCTTGTTCTTTAGACTTCATAATCGCCAGCAGTATCAGGAACAGCGGTGAGCTGCTGCATTTCATCGGTGCCTTTATGTGTTGTTATCTTACATGGACATCCTCTGACACAGCAGCAGTATCTGATGACTACAGTTGTTGGACGCTGCATCAACAGCTGGTGCGTATTATAACGTCACAAAGGTGCCTCTGTGTGTTGGTATCTGACGCTCAGGTCACTGACACAGCGGCAGTATCTGACGAGTTGAGAATGAGGACAGGCAGCTCAGAGAGTTTCTGTCAGCTCGTCTCATTCGGCTCCGTCTTCTGGAAACAATGTTTAAATCTGACTGACGTGAAACAGTAAATCTGTTTCTGAGGAAACCTTCAGCTGAGTGAAAGATGAACGCTCTCTGTGAACATCAGGAGGAAGTGATGTTTATTAACATATCTGACACGTAGCTGAAATGTCAACAGTTTCAGCTAAATGTTCAGTGACATCATGTCTCAGTTGTGTTCTGCAGTAAACTGTCCTGCCGATCCTGCCGACCACAGCGTTGTGGTTTTATTAAACTGTATTGTCTGAGCACAAACCTACGAACAGTTTGATCTCTGGAGTCGAAGCCTGACTGAACTTCAGCTCTGGAGGTGCTTCGTTAGAACCACCGCTGACCTGCTGAACATTATTAATGATGACATCACAGATGCTGCTTTGAGGTTGAACAGTTGGGGATGTTAGTGAAGTCACTGTAAGAGCTTAAAGACATGACAAATCAACATCATGTCCTGACAGTCAGACTCTGGATGTCTCTGAGGGACGTTTACAAACTGTTTTAGATCTTTACAACTTTTCACCACCAGGACTTATTGAATGCTACAAACCTGAGTCAGAACCTGAAACTTCACTGTGACGTTGTTGGTCGGAGGTTGTTGTTGTTTCCTGTAGAGAAGGACAAGAGAACGCCGGCTGAAATCAGGTTAATAACCACGGTCGACACCGGGTGAGTCAGACACTGAAACACTGAAGTGAACTCTGCTCAGAGAGAATGTCCTGTTCACCTGAGACCACCTCGACTGATTCACCTGGACCCTGAACCTAACCCAACTGACTCACCTGGATAACCCCAAATAATTTCAACCAAATTTTTTAACTGACTGACCAAACTACCAACCGACTTAGTGGCCAACAAACCAAAGCACTGTCCTGCCACCCACCCAACCAAATGACCAAGCGAATAACCAACAAACTGACCAAAAATCCAACGTGCCAACCAACCGACCAATCAACTGACCAACCCCAAGCACTGTCAGTCTGTGGGTCCATTTTTGGGGTCAGTGGGCTGTAAAATGGTTCCTGTATGTGACAGTCCACAGGTTCATAAGGGTTCCACACAAACTGCCCATGAGGATGTGTTTACCTGAGTGGGCCCCAGATCAGACACCATTTTGGGGCCACACCCACCTGGTACAGAGGCAGCTGCTGGTACAGCACCTGTTTGTTTCCTGTTCATTGTTCCGTTCTGTCATCACGTTTGTTCAGGATCGACTGGCGTTTACACACAGTCTGCTTATTCATATGTTTTATTGAAGTCGTCCCGTCTGATCCTCCATCTTATCATCACTGATCTCATCCATCGTTCTCCGGAGCGTTTCACAGTGTCAACCTAAGTACGATCGATAAAGCTGTGTGACGAGCTGCTGAGTCTCATTGTAAAAACTCCACAGACTGACCCTTTAATCAGGACGGACACAGACATGAAGTAGCAGCGTGCGTTGTGTTTCAGACTGATCTTCAGTTTTTTCATGTCCAACTCGTCCTGACTCACTGTTTGTTTGTTTGTTTGTTTGTTCTGAGGTCAGTTGACCTCCACATGTTCCTGCTGGACAGTAAACTACAGTGTCTCAGTGTCCAGAGTGATGTCTGTCCGTCCAACAGAGACTTAGTCCACTGAGACACAGAGGACGGACTGTAGGGACGATCTCTGATGGTCAATCAGCTGTTCGTGTTTCTTGAATGTGACAAGATGAAACACTGAAGTCGGTTTGTGTCTGGTGACGGTGGAGTTTGACTGTGTGAATATGAATCAGCTGTTTGTCTCGGAGCGTCCATGAGTCATGAAGAGACGAAGTCTGATTTTAGATTTCAGAGTATAAACAAAGCAGCAGGTCAGGGACGTGCTGTGTTCACTGTCTGTGGGACATGTTAGTGTTACAGTCTGGACTCTGTGTACCTGACCTTCATTCACCGGAACCCACAGAGATATGTAATGTTCTGATCCCATACATCCCATAATATCATCAACAGACTCAGAGACGCAGAGATCTCTTCATGTGAGGGACAAGGCTGAATGTTCGTGACCTTTGACCCCTCAGATGTCACTGCATTACAACATGTCTGTATAAAGGAGTTACTACATGAGCTCAGGAACAGGTGGCGTTCACCTCATCCAGTCGGAGAGGTGTCAGAGAGTCGCCGTGAGCCGTTGATGGTGGTGATGATGATGATGGTGATGATGATAATGATGATGGTGATGGTGATGGTGATGATGATGTGTGTACCCTGCAGGTGGAGGAGGAGGAAGATGTTGCGGGGCTGCAGGCTGCTGCTGTGGCAGGTGGCTCTCAGGTTGTCGTATCACGTGGTGACAGGTGAGAACTCTTCATCAGTATGACAGTCATAAGGAGTCACTGCTGATTTGTTTGTACGGAACACCTGCCATCCAATCACAGAACAGTGAGGGATGACAGGAGGTGAGGTCACTTGAGTTTGGTCCATCAGTAACAGATCAGGTTCAGAGGCGAGTCGGAGGTTAACTGATTATTGAACCTATGATCGATCAAATATTTGATCAGCCAACTCTCTGGTTCATCAGATCAGATCAGATCAGATGTTCAGATCAGGGTTTGGGGGTTCAGGTGTCATACAAATGTCATGTGAACGCAGCAGCAGCAGTTGATCTGACTGACACCTTGTGGTGGTTCCTGGTCCTCAGCCAGTCTGTGTCTGGGAGGGTCGGACATCTTCGCCTCAGTAAGAGAGAACAGTCCGACGGGTCAGTTCATCTCCAACCTGAGTGTCACCGCAGAACCTGGAGCCAATACCATCCGCCTGTGTCTGACCGGAGACAACGCCGACTGGTTCTACTTAGAGGGTCGGACCATCCGCCTGAACACGTCCGCCTCCAGAGTCCTCGACAGAGAGGTACACTTGCATCTGTATCTGACCTGAACCTGGATCTGACCTAAACCTGTATCTGACCTGGACCTGTATCTGACCTGAACCTGTATCTGACCTGAATCTGTATCTGACCTGAACCTGTATCTGATATGTGTGTTTGTGTCTCAGGTTCAGGGATTATTGCTGATCGCGGAGCTCACCTGTTACGAGGATGATGTCATACAGGTAGGTCACCTGACCAACATAAACGGCAGCAGATAATCGAAGTGTCTGATTGGATCTAAACGTGTGTCGTCAGACTCAGTACAGGATCCTGGTGGAGATCGTCAACGAGAACGACAACACACCACACTTCCTGAAGGAGACCATTCAGCCGTTCACCATCAGTGAGGTAATTCAGCCGTTCACCATCAGTGAGGTAAACAGTACGTACATGTTTCACTGTATAAATGTTAACGTGTTTTGCGTGTGTTCAGCTGACAGCGGTGAATTCGGTGGTTTTCACAGTGAAGGCCGTTGATGCAGATGGAGACATCATCAGTTACATCATTGATGAGTCATCGGTGAGTCAAAGCCCGTTCACACACTTCTGTCCACGTCCTGTGGACATTTCTGTAAAGTACTTCCTGTGGACTGTAAAGTACTTCCTGTTTCCTGTGGATGTCCCTGTAAAGTACTTCCTGTTCCCTGCAGGGCGACGCGGCATTCTTCAGGGTGGACCTACCGAACAGTGGGGATGTGGTTCTGAACAAACTTCTGGACTACGAGAGCAGGACTCAGCTGCAAGTGACCATCTGGGCTCAGGTAACTCTGTGATGTCATCAACCACCGTCACGCCTCAGTAAACACAAATAAATAAATAAACAAGTTTGTCCTGACCAACAGGAAGCGAACACTGCAGAGAAGTTCAACACGTCCGCTGTCCTCATCGTCAACATCGAGGACGGAGACGACCAGTACCCTCACTTCCTGCCCTGCACACCTGTGTCTCCAGGTGTTCCTGTCTGCATGAACCCCACCTACACCGCCAACATCACACACAAACACCAGGTAAACAAACAAACAAACAAATAAACAAACCACAGAAGTGTACTGTAGCAGACATGTTTATTTGTTTACACATGTTGTTGTTGTTTCCTGTTTCAGGATGGTGTGGTGGAGTTTTCTCCTGGACCAATCAGAGCAGAGGACGGAGACCGAGGAATCAACACATCTCTGATCTACAACATCCTGTCAGGTCAGTGAGGATGATGATGAGGATGATGATGATGAGGATGATATGTGTGTTCAGGTATGAACAGGTATATATTCAGGTGTGTGTTTGTTTGTGTCATCAGGTGACGACCGCGGCAGGTTTGTGATCAACAACAGGACAGGTGAGCTCAGGTTGACCAGAGCGGTAAATGACCGGCGACTGGAGACAAACTTCACGCTCAGCGTCATGGTAACGACACCACTTCTGTTTCCTGTTGAATTTATAACACTGATGACAGAACCAAAGGCTCCCCCCCCACTGTCCTTACAGGTGTATCAGGAGGACGACCGGCTAAAGTACAGTGTGGCGTCGGTTCTGATCCGGGTTCTCAGCGAGAATGCATTCCCGCCGGTCTTCAACAGAACCACCTTCAAAGGTTTCATCATCCAGAGCTCTAGCCCCGCCTCCATTGTCTCCACCTATGGCAACCAGGTGTTACAGATCCAGGTGTTGGACCGTGACTTCCCTGATGTAAGACCTCCTGCTGCTACACCTGTATCATTACCTGTCTGACACCTGTGAGTCACCACTGCTGTCCAATCACAGGGCCTGAATCCAAACATCCACTACTCCCTCCACCCCCCGTCCGGACTGTACCAAGTCACCCAGGGCGGGGTCCTGATCGCCAAGACGGACCGCCTGCACGCCTTCGACAGACACATACTACAGGTAACAGAGCGTGTTGACAGGATGCAGTGTCACACAGGTGAGGACACAGGTGAGACTGAAGGTCCGTCAGATCTGAACCGGAGGATCGTTACCTGACGGTTCAGATTTTTTATTCAGACTCTAATTAGCTGATCACTTATTACACAGTATATACATGTATATATACACACACCTGTACAGGTGTACATGTGTACAGGTACAGTAACTGTATGTCCTGACTGCAGGTCGTCGCCAGAGACGAAGAATCAGGAGAAGAGGCTTCAGCTTCAGTCGACATTGAAGTTCTGCAGAGAGGACAGACAGGTGAGGACAACAACAGGACCACCTGAGGGTCACCTCACACCTGTGATCACACTTGTGGACACACCTGTGGACACACCTGTGATCACACTTGTGGACACACCTGTGGGCACACTTGTGGACACACTTGTGCACACATCTGTGGACGCAACTGTGGACACACCTGTGAACACACCTGTGGACACACCTGTGAACACACCTGTGGACACACCTGTGGACACACCTGTGATCACACTTGTGGACACACCTGTGGACACACCTGTGAACACACTTGTGAACACACCTGTGGACACACCTGTGAACACACTTGTGAACACACCTGTGGACACACTTGTGAACACACCTGTGATCACACCTGTGAACACACCTGTGGACACACCTGTGAACACACCTGTGGACACACCTGTAGTCACACTTGTGGACACACCTGTGATCACACTTGTGAACAAACCTGTGATCACACTTGTGGACACACCTGTGATCACACTTGTGAACACACCTGTGGACACACCTGTGAACACACCTGTGGACACACCTGTGGACACACGTGAACACACCTGTGATCACACCTGTGAACACACTTGTGAACACACCTGTGAACACACTTGTGAACACACCTGTGGACACACCTGTGGACACACCTGTGATCACACTTGTGAACACACCTGTGGACACACCTGTGAACACACTTGTGAACACACCTGTGGACACACCTGTGGACACACGTGAACACACCTGTGATCACACTTGTGAACACACCTGTGGACACACCTGTGAGCACACTTGTGAACACACCTGTGGACACACTTGTGAACACACTTGTGAACACACCTGTGAACACACTTGTGAACACACTTGTGGACACACCTGTGAACACGTCTATGGTGCGTTCACTGACATTAACTCTCTGTCCTCTGCAGTCCCTCGTGGTGCGTTCACGGAACAGCAGTTGTTCGGAGACGTGGACAGCAGACTTGCGGGAGGGATCGCGGCGATGATGGTGCTCCTGTTTCTCTCAGCTCTTCTGCTGGTGTTGCTTCGCACTGTGAGGAGAAGACGACTACAACCGAACTCTGATGATCCCGCCGCCGTCGCCCTCGGGAAACATCCAAATGTGGTACAAACAACATCACCGACACCTTCCCACACCTGATGACATGTAAACATTCAAACACATGATTATATCATATATATCCAAGTGGTGCTCGCTGCAGAACCACAAGGGTGGAGCTGCACCAGAGTCAGTCCCACCCACCAGAGTCAGCCCCGCCCACCAGCTCCAGCTCCACCTCTCTGGAGGTACTGAGCGGAGAGGCATTTCACTGGGCGCCCTCTGTACATCTACGGCGCCACAACTGCATTAAGATATAGGATATTTGTGAAAGATGGTGATACGGGCTGTTAGTGAATTCATTTCAATCAAATCACATTAATTACTGTTATATCACCTGACCTAAGTTACCCTGTTAAATATATGGAAGTGTATGGATTCCTAGTCTGTTAACTGTTCATATGGGATTATTGCGTATGCGCATTTACCAAAATCACAATTAAAACAGTGTTATAAAGGATGTTAGTCACCTCTGGCTCTCAGCACTGTCACGTGTTCAAAGTTATGGTAGATGCTCGCTCTTTTCTTCATTCAGTGAGACAGTATAGTGGGTAAAGACGTTGATGTATGACGCAGGTATCTAGTGTTCGATTCCCTCCTTGAGTTTTTTAAGTTTTATTTCACAAGCATTTGTAGAGTAAGACAGAGAGCGTAGTGGGTAAAGACGTTAGTTGCTACAGCGGGAGACCCAGATTCGAATCCAACCTTAACATTTGCGTTTTCCATTTTGTATTTATACACACAGCAAGACAGATGGACGAAGAGATTTTGTAGACAAATGAGCCTTAGAATATTTATCCAAAAAGAATAACTTAATATTCACATCAGCATCATCAGCAAAATCATTAATGCTGGGAGATCTACAACCAACAGTGTCCTCGCAGGGGCCGCCGACGTCATAAAAAATGTCACCCTTCCCATGGTCTGTTTCCCCTTCTGTCGTCTGGGAACAACTATCATAGCCCCTGCTCAAGATACAGCAGGGTGCTGAAACAGCTTCAGACGATCAATATTATTATTGAACTAATAATAATAACTGTGTTTATTATTTTATTAGTATGTATTCTTGATTCAGTATCTCTGAGGTACTGCTACTTGTTCTGGTAACAGTATTATTTTGATTATTTTAATGCAGGACTCTCTGGAAGCCAACATCCATACAGATGTCACATGAATATAATTATCAACAAAAAAAATGGTGTGACCTTTGTTTTCCTTTTTTTTTTTCTCTCTGGAAGTCTATCAATGGGCGTGACTGAACGACTGTGAGGGAGGGATTGAACCTGGTTCATCCCCGCCCATTGGTTCTGCAGCGAGCACCCTCTCTATATATGATATATGGTGTTTGACTCTATAGATGTGATATAAGATATTTGTTTATGTCTCTGCTGAAGTTACTGTGGGTCATTATATACAGAATGTAAACGTTTACATGTTTGTTTACATGTTTGTGTTCCTCAGAAATTACTGTGGTTCATTATATACAGAATGTAAATGTTCACATGTTTGTTTACATGTTTGTGTTCCTCAGAAATTACTGTGGTTTCACACGGTGAGTTTAAAGCTGCTCTGCAGTCATGTGATGTTTTGATGATGTCACTGTGGACTTCTTGTGATTCTGTGAATAGCCTCCATCAGTGATGATTATGTATAATAGGCTGTCCTTCAGTATGATGGACTGTCCTTCAGTATGATGTGTTGTCCTTCAGTATGATGGACTGTCCTTCAGTATGATGTGTTGTTCTTCAGTATGATGTGTTGTCCTTCGGTATGATGGACTGTCCTTCAGTATGATGGGCTGTCCTTCAGCATGATGTGTTGTCCTTCAGTATGATGTGCTATCCTTCAATATGATGGGCTGTCCTTCAGTATGATGTGTTGTCCTTCAGTATGATGGACTGTCCTTCAGTATGATGGACTGTCCTTCAGTATGATGTGTTGTCCTTCAGTGTGATGTGTTGTCCTTCAATATGATGGACTGTCCTTCAGTATGATGTGTTGTCCTTCAGTGTGATGTGTTGTCCTTCAGTATAATGGACTGTCCCTCAATATGATGGGCTGTCCTTCAGTATGATGGACTGTCCTTCAGTATGTGTTGTCCTTCAATATGATGGGCTGTCCTTCAGTATGATGTGTTGTCCTTCAGTATGATGTGTTGTTCTTCAGTATGATGTGTTGTCCTTCAATATGATGGGCTGTCCTTCAGTATGTGTTGTCCTTCAATATGATGTGTTGTCCTTCAGTATAATGGGCTGTCCTTCAGTATGATGTGTTGTCCTTCAGTATGATGTGTTGTCCTTCGGTATGATGGACTGTCCTTCAGTATGATGGGCTGTCCTTCAGCATGATGTGTTGTCCTTCAGTATGATGTGCTATCCTTCAATATGATGGGCTGTCCTTCAGTATGATGTGTTGTCCTTCAGTATGATGGACTGTCCTTCAGTATGATGTGTTGTTCTTCAGTATGATGGGCTGTCCTTCAGTATGATGGACTGTCCTTCGGTATGATGTGTTGTCCTTCAGTATGATGTGTTGTCCTTCAGTATGATATGTTGTCCTTCAGCATGATATGTTGTCCTTCAGCATGATGTGTTGTCCTTCAGTATGATGTGTTGTCAGTATGATGTGTTGTCCTTCAGTATGATGGGCTGTCCTTCAGTGTGATGGAGTGTCCTTCAGTATGATGTGTTGTCCTTCAGTATGATGGGCTGTCCTTCAGCATGATGTGTTGTCCTTCAGTATGATGGGCTGTCCTTCAGTATGATGGACTGTCCTTCAGTATGATGTGTTGTCCTTCAGTGTGATGGAGTGTCCTTCAGTATGATGGACTGTCCTTCAGTATGATGTGTTGTCCTTCAGTATGATGTGTTGTCCTTCAGCATGATGTGTTGTCCTTCAGTATGATGTGTTGTCCTTCAGCATGATGTGTTGTCCTTCAGTATGATGTGTTGTCCTTCAGCATGATGTGTTGTCCTTCAGTATGATATGTTGTCCTTCAGCATGATGTGTTGTCCTTCAGTATGATGTGTTGTCAGTATGATGTGTTGTCCTTCAGTATGATGTGTTGTCCTTCAGTATGATATGTTGTCCTTCAGCATGATGTGTTGTCCTTCAGTATGATATGTTGTCCTTCAGCATGATGTGTTGTCCTTCAGTATGATGTGTTGTCAGCATGATGTGTTGTCCTTCAGTATGATGTGTTGTCAGTATGATGTGTTGTCCTTCAGTATGATGGGCTGTCAACAAATGTCAATCAGTGTGTGCAGTGTTGGATGACGACCACCACAGTATGTTATGTACATACATGATAATACAGCGTGTATTAACTGTGTTCGGTTCAGTCAATGACGATGATGATGATGATGATGATAATGAAACTAAGTTTGACCTGTTTGATCGACAGGTGTCCGACGAGTCGTCATACAGTACCAGAGCCTTCAGTCATCACTACGAGTCTTCATCACAATCACAGAGTCTTCATGGTCGACAGGGCGTCTACACCAGGAAACACTCTCTGCCTCCTCTTCCTCCTTCATCATCATCAGCATCATTGAACATCATCAGTCGTTCTACAGGAAGACTCAGGTTTCACTCCGACCTGTTTCCTGTCTCAGAGAGTCCATCTGCAGCTGTCCTCACATTACCTGTTCAGTCCACAGATGTTCACAGTGATGACATCACACTACCTGTCCAGTCTACAGGTGTTCGCAATGATGACATCATCACAGCAGAGACTCTTCAGACAGACCACAACACCAAAACAGACCAATCAGAGGACCCGTACAGGACCATCTGTCTGTCTGATGACATCCCAGAGGACATAGACACATCTCTGCAGCCAATCACAGAACGGATCTGACACATGGAACAGCCAATCACAGAACAGATCAGACATATCTCACAGCCAATCACAGAACAGATCTGACATATCTCACAGCCAATCACAGAACAGATCAGACATATCGCACAGCCAATCACAGATCAGATCTGACATATCTCACAGCCAATCACAGAACAGATCTGACATATCGGACAGCCAATCACAGAACAGATCTGACATATCTCACAGCCAATCACAGAACAGATCTGACATATCTCACAGCCAATCACAGAACAGATCTGACATATCTCACAGCCAATCACAGAACAGATCTGACATATCTCACAGCCAATCACAGAACAGATCAGACATATCGCACAGCCAATCACAGATCAGATCTGACATATCTCACAGCCAATCACAGAACAGATCTGACATATCGGACAGCCAATCACAGAACAGATCTGACATATCTCACAGCCAATCACAGAACAGATCTGACATATCTCACAGCCAATCACAGAACAGATCTGACACATCTCACAGCCAATCACAGAACAGATCAGACATATCTCACAGCCAATCACAGAACAGATCTGACACATCTCACAGCCAACCACAGAACAGATCTGACACATCGGACAGCCAATCACAGGACAGACCTGACACATCTCACAGCCAATCACAGAACAGGAACACAGTTCCAACCAATCACCGTGCAGTTAAATAAATGACATTTGATTTCAGTTACAGGGTCGTTTATGTATTTAATGTGGAGTGAGTGTGAACGGATCATGTGTGTGTGTGTGTGTGAACAGATCATGTGTGTGTGAACGGATCATGTGTGTGTGTGAACAGATCATGTGTGTGGGAACAGATCATGTGTGTGTGTGAACAGATCATGTGTGTGTGTGTGAACAGATCATGTGTGTGTTTGTGAACAGGTCATGTGTGTGTGAACAGATCATGTGTGTGTGAACGGATCATGTGTGTGTGTGTGAATAGATCATGTGCGTGTGAACAAATCATGTGTGTGTGAACACATCATGTGTGTGAACAGATCATGTGTGTGTGAACAGATCATGTGTGTGTGAACGGATCGTGTGTGTGAACAGATCATGTGTGTGTGTGAACGGATCATGTGTGTGTGAACGGATCGTGTGTGAGTGTGTGTGTGTGTGTGTGTGTGTGAACAGATCATGTGTGTGTGAACGGTTCGTGTGTGTGTGAACAGATCGTGTGTGTGTGAATGGATCGTGTGTGTGAACAGATCATGTGTGTATGTGAACAGATTGTGTGTGTGTGAACAGATTGTGTGTGTGTGAACGGATCATGTGTGTGTGTGAACAGATTGTGTGTGTGTGTGTGTGTGTGTGAATGGATCATGTGTGTGTGTGAACATATCATGTGTGTGTGAACGGATCATGTGTGTGTGAACAGATCATGTGTGTGTGTGAACAGATCATGTGTGTGTGAACAGATCATGTGTGTGTGTGAACAGATCGTGTGTGTGAACGGATCATGTGTGTGTGTAAACAGATGGTGTGTGTGTGTGTGTGTGTGTGTGTGTGAATGGATCATGTGTGTGTGTGAACACATCATGTGTGTGTGAACAGATCATGTGTGTGTGTGTGAACAGATCATGTGTGTGTGAACGGATCGTGTATGTGTGTGAACAGATCGTGTGTGTGTGTGTGTGTGTGTGTGTGAACAGATCATGTGTGTGAACGGATCATGTGTGTGTGAACGGATCGTGTGTGTGTGTGAACAGATCATGTGTGTGTGAGAAGATCGTGTGTGTGTGTGTGTGTGTGAACGGATCATGTGTGTGTGAACGGATCATGTGTGTGTGTGTGTCTGTGTGTGTGAACAGATCATGTGTGTGTGAATGGATCATGTGTGTGTGAACAGATCGTGTGTGTGTGTGTGTGAACGGATCATGTGTGTGTGAACAGATCATGTGTGTGTGAACGGATCATGTGTGTGTGTGAACAGATCATGTGTGTGTGAACAGATCATGTGTGTGTGAACGGATCATGTGTGTGTGTGTGAATGGATCATATGTGTGTGTGTGAACAGACCGTGTGTGTGAACGGATCATGTGTGTGTGTGAACAGATCATGTGTGTGTGTGTGAACAGATCATGTGTGTGTGTGAACAGATCATGTGTGTGTGTGTGAACAGACCGTGTGTGTGAACAGATCATGTCACATCACTGTTTCTTGCTGATCTGTTAACGATCTGATCAAAGAACCAGTCAATCAGCTGATCAGTCTGAGCTCTGACACTCTGCAGTTATAAAGTCACATTAATTATTGATTGTTTATTGATCACCTGTGTTTACCTGTAAATAAACTGATAACAGATGAAAGTTGTGTTGATGATGTCACTTCCTGCACCGCAGGTTTTATCCGCTGCTGTGTTAAAGCGGTTCGTTCAGAAGCTCCTCACTGTTCCACTGATGACGATCGTGTAAAGATACAAACATCACAGCAGGCTCAACAAACAAACAAACAAACAAACAAATCAACAAACAAACAAACAAACAAACAGAGGTGTTATAACGACCCACAGATTGTTATCACAGAGTCACAGCTGATCCACGTCCTGAGAGGCGCTCGGTCCAAACACATGATAATGTTCATGTTTCTTCACATGAACATTATCATGTTATCACGTAAACATGACGACTCCTCAGATCTCAGAGTGGAGGTGGACTCCTGACCTTTGCACTGACACCTCACCTCAGCCAATAGGAGCTTCTCTACCTGCCCCACAGCCACTGAGGCCCCGCCTCCCCTCTCAGGTCACAGAGGGAGCGTTACGGATGTCATACCTCTTACCTTTAGTACGTCCTGCTGCTGCGGTCCTTAAAAAGTTCGTACTGTTGGACGCAGTCTGCACCCAATCAGGACAGACCGCTGTCTCATGACATCACGCCCTGACCTTTGACCCTCTGGATCATATATCTGTTACAAGGAGACAAAACAAAACACAGTTGATGGAACACGCCAGAGACAGAGGTCGACCTTTTTGTAATACGTAACAACTGCGTACGTCGTAGATTCTAACGTGTTATATTCACCACAATGACATCACAGAGGCCGAACGTTTACCTGTCAGTGTTATTTTATACTGACGTTGTTTTGTTGTTGTTTATGTTTTTGTTGATTTTATCCAGTTGAAAGTTTCATATTCTGTTATTACTAATCTACTCATCATCAGTGACCTGGATGTGATGTCATCGGTCACTGTGACCTCTGACACCTGTCAATCAGCTGTTGTCTGGTGGCGGTTCTGTCGATGTGACATGTCGTGTGCTGAGCAGAGGATTGTGGGTAAGAACAGATAGTAAATCATGTTGGACTACAGACTGCAGACTCAGACCTGATGATGTCACAGAACATCCTGGTATTTTTTATAAATTGTTTTCTGGTGTCTTGAACAGCACGGTGGGTACACACAGAGAGCCAATCAGCAGCCAATGATTGGCCTCCAGGACTCTGGGTGTTGTAGTCAGTGACGTCCACAGCAGATTTTAACCCCTTACTGTCCCACAGACCGTCAGACATGTAGAGACACGATGAGGAGATGTTTGTTTTATTCACTGTCAGATCCTGAAGAGACGTTTGTTTTATTCACTGTCAGATCCTGAAGAGACGTTTGTTTTATTCACTGTCACATCCTGAAGAGACGTTTGTTTTATTCACAGCCAGATCCCGAAGAGACGTTTGTTTTATTCACTGTCACATCCCGAAGAGACGTTTGTTTTATTCACAGCCAGATCCCGAAGAGACGTTTGTTTTATTCACTGTCACATCCCGAAGAGACGTTTGTTTTATCCACTGTCAGATCCCGAAGAGACGTTTGTTTTATTCACTGTCAGATCCCGAAGAGACGTTTGTTTTATTCACTGTCAGATCCCGAAGAGACGTTTGTTTTATTCACTGTCAGATCCCGAAGAGACGTTTGTTTTATTCACTGTCAGATCCCGAAGAGATGTTTGTTTTATTCACAGCCAGATCCCGAAGAGACGTTTGTTTTATTCACTGTCAGATCCTGAAGAGACTTTTGTTTTATTCACTGTCAGATCCTGAAGAGACGTTTGTTTTATTCACTGTTAGATCCTGAAGAGATGTTTGTGTCTGTGTTCATCAGGTTTTAACCCAGAATCATTCAGGTCAGTGTTTCACACTTTTTATGAAAAAGATCAAACCTCACAAACACATGTTGATTGTCTGTGATATTGTGTTTCCAGCTGATTCCTCCCAGTCCTCCCAGTCCTCTGCAGCAGCTTTCTTTAGATAAAACTTTTTATTCCCACATCCAACTTCAAACTAACGTCACCTCATGAGCAGTTACAAACTTCAAAACAACAAACAACCAAAGCAAAAAACAAAACAAAACAGCAGAGTCAGCATTTCAAACACATCGATGACCACTGAGCCTCTTCGTAACAGACCACACATGACCAGGTGAACACATGACCAGGTGAACACATGACCAGGTGACCACATGACCAGGTAAACACATGACAAGGTGACCACATGACCAGGTAAACACGTGACCAGGTGACCACATGACCAGGTGAACACGTGACCAGGTAAACACATGAACACATGACCAGGTGAACACGTGACCAGGTGAACATGTGACCACATGAACACATGATGCAGTGATTCATGAACACGGTTCATACATGAACAGATGACGCAGTGATTCATGAACACTGTTCATACATGAACAGATGATGCAGTGATTCATGAACACTGTTCATACATGAACACATGACACAGTGATTCATGAACACGGTTCATACATGAACAGATGACGCAGTGATTCATGAACGCTGTTCATACATGAACACATGATGCAGTGATTCATGAACACGGTTCATACATGAACAGATGACGCAGTGATTCATGAACACTGTTCATACATGAACACATGATGCAGTGATTCATGACAACTGTTCATACATAAACACATGATGCAGTGATTCATGCACGCTGTTCATGAACACATGACGCAGTGATTCATGAGGACTGTTCATACGTGGACACATGACGCAGTGATTCATGAAGACAGTTCATACATGAACACATGATGCCGTGATTCATGAAAACTATTCATACAAGGACACATGACCCAGTGATTCATGAGAACTATTCATACATGAACACATGACGCCGTTATTCATGAGAACTGTTCAAACAAGGACACATGACGCAGTGATTCATGAAGACTGTTCATACATGAACACATGACGCAGTGATTCATGAAGACTGTTCATACATGGACACATGATGTGGTGATTCATGAGGACTTTTCATACATGGACACATGACGCAGTGATTCATGAGGAATGTTCATACATGGACACATGACGCAGTGATTCATGAAGACTGTTCATACATGAACACATGACGCAGTGATTCATGAAGACTGTTCATACATGGACACATGACGCAGTGCTTCATGAAGACTGTTCATACGTGGACACATGACGCAGTGATTCATGAAGACTGTTCAGACATGGACACATGACGCAGTGATTCATGAAGACTTTTCATACGTGGACACATGACGCAGTGATTCATGAGGACTGTTCATACATGAACAAATGACGCAGTGATTCATGAAGACTGTTCATACGTGAAGACATGACGCAGTGATTCATGAGGACTGTTCATACATGAACAAATGACGCAATGATTCATGAAGACTGTTCATACATGAACAAATGACGCAGTGATTCATGAAGACTGTTCATACGTGAAGACATGACACAGTGATTCATGAGGACTGTTCATACATGAACACGTGATGCAGTGACTTATGAAGACTGTTCATACGTGGACACATGGTGCAGTGATTCATGAAAACTGTTCATACGTGGACACATGATGCAGTGATTCATGAAGATTGTTCATACGTGGACACATGACGCAGTGATTCATGAGAAGTGTTCATACATCTAAAGAGTCAGTGGTGTAACTGGCTCATTGAAGGGACTGACATCCCATAATAGCTCCACCCGAGAATAAAGGAGATTACAGGAAGTCAGTTAACGTCAGCCTCATGATGACAGGATGAAGTCAGGATCTGTTCCAGTGTGTTTCATGTGTGTGTGTGTGTCTGGGCTCCATCACATTATACTCACATATATGAACACTGTTAGGATGTAACAATGTTTCTATGTGTTCTGTATGTTAGACACAGATGACATCACATGACATCACATGTTAACACACTCTGTTCAGCTGATGGAGCACTTTGATTTATTTCACTCTTTGTTAAATCTCTGATTCAGTTTGGATGAAATCAGTGGCTCTGATTTTAACTCCACTTCCTGTCTGTGAGGATCATGTTATCTGTGCTCCATTGATGATGTCTGTTGGTGCTCACTGTGAACCAGATGCTCTCAGATTGAACTGATCCTGATCAGCTGTTCTGTTCCTCTGCTCAGAGACCAGGATCAGCATCAGAGTTTGTGCAGCCTGCTTTCTGAAATAGGGCCCAGGTGAACACATGAAAGGGTGAACACATGAACAGAGAGCCACGGTGGTCAGCCATCAGAACAAACACACAGATTGATTTGACTCACCTGTACAAAGACAAATAGCCAGGAGCCCGCCGCCCCCTGCCCAGGGGGTATTCCATCAAACCAGCTAACCGCAAATCCCGGCTAACTTTGATAAGCCGCGCTAGTTTCAGAGAGAGTTCGGTTCCATGACTCTCGACAACAGGAACCTCAGCTGAGTTACTGGGGTAACATATGCTCCTGAACTAACCTGCTCCATGGCAGGTTAACTATCAGGCTTAATGAATCGGTGTTACAAAGAATATGTACCTGTAGTAAACAGAGTCTCAGACAAACAGTTCCTCACACTTTTCGCTTGGTTATCCGTGTTGTCCGAAAACGAAGTCAACAACTTCAGCAAAAATGAATTCACCGCACATTCTTGGTTAGTTTCGTCGAATTCCCAAGGATTGAAAAAAAAAAAAAAAGTCATTGTCGTGATGATATCTTGAAATATTAAAATTCTTTTTCCATTTGAGCAAAATTGGCGGTAGTAGAGTGGTATCGTTCCCCGACTGTCATGCAGGCATCTGGGGTTCGAATTCATATTATGGCATCATTCACTTAATCAAATTATGGAAACTCTGTTGCAGCGATTATTTTGATGTTTTCACCAACAGCCTATAGCTTCCATTTGTCACACATTACACGTATGTGAAATGTAATGCCATTTAGCCGACAATTATTCATCATAACTTTGTAGCCTACAGAACTTTTAACATCAGCTAGGCCTAACATTAACACTTGTCCATATGATTGGAGTAACGCCCATAACCACACTAACCCGCCCGTAACATGGACTTTACTGTCTGTGCAAGTATTGACACTTCATTTTTGTATCTTATTTTCTTGCACTAATTAGGCCTACTTAATTTTGGTAGGCCTATTTCTTTATTTAAATGAAACATGTGAAGTTTAGTTGGCTCAGAAAATGGCATTATGTGACATCTCCATCAAGCAAAAAGGTTAAAGGTGAACTTTTACCTAATTGTCCCAATAGCCACACCCCATGACTCAACATTTCACTGATTCAACAAATTTGCCTTAGAGATACTGTGCAAGCTTATTTAAATCATATTAATCAATTTCCATCGATGGATATAAAACAATCATTACATTATTGATAAAATTCTGTTGTGAGGCTAGGATAGATCAGAAAGTGAAACTGACTTGACAAAGAATTACATGCAGGTGTGTTTAGTAGCGGGCTATAGGTAGAGCTAAAATAGGCAAGGCTATAAAAGCAGTAGCCTGTAAGGTTGAGGCCACAACTAAGAACCATGGCATGTCCATTTCTTGACGATCCGGTCAATGAGGGTGCACAAATTAATAATAATAATAATAATAATAATGCATTTTATTTGTTAGGGCGCCTTTCACGGCACTCAAGGTCGCCTTACAGTAAAAGTAAATACAAATACAGCACACAGTAAAAAACACAACATAAAAATACATTCATTTAAAATACAATAAAAACAAATGATCCGAAGAGCACTTATTCCACCAGCTCCAAGAGTCTTCAGAGATCGAAATGAT
Organism: Cephalopholis sonnerati; assembly: GCA_019142605.1. Taxonomy (NCBI): domain Eukaryota; kingdom Metazoa; phylum Chordata; class Actinopteri; order Perciformes; family Serranidae; genus Cephalopholis; species Cephalopholis sonnerati. Next base: position 130,163 of record JAGQAX010000022.1, on the reverse strand, counting down.
CCGCTGGCCTTCTCTGATGACACTCTGCGGGAGAGATACAGGTTTAGCAGACCCAGTATTGTGTACTTATGTACCCTTCTGGAGCCACACATAAATAAAGCAACTCGCCGTAGCAAGGCCTTAACAACTGTTCAGTCAGTATGCATAGCTCTGCGTTTTTTTGCATCAGGGACATTTCTTTACACCATTGGTGATGCAGAAGGTCTGTCAAAGGCAACAGTGTTCAGGGAAATTCGACAGGTGTGCCTTGCGATCAAGGAGTTCCTTAACATCTTCATCACGTTCCCTGGTCATCCGACAGAACAAATGATAAAAGAGGCATTTTATTCGATTGCAGGTATGTAACAGTTAAAATACATGTAATTTAAGGTAGCCATCAGGTTCACAAAGCTTTGTATTAATCCATTTACCTTTTTTAGGCTTTCCCAATGTCCTAGGTGCAATAGACTGCACCCATGTGCGCATCCTGGCCCCACCTGGACCTGTGGAGGCAGATTATGTCAATCGAAAATCCTTCCATAGCCTCAATATCCAGGTACGCATCAAGGCCATCTAAGCAGTTAGTGCAGCCACAAGAAATGGACTTTTGATTTTGTCACTCAAGCAGTTGCTCATATGATAAGCCCATTTAAATATTAGCTTTATACCAAGTATTGTTTGTGCCATTCAGATGTTGCATAATTAAATCATTAAATATATAATATAATATATATAATAATATATAATATATAATTATATTATAATATATATATATATATAATATAATATAAATATAATAATATAATAATTAAATAAATTAAATTTGGGATACCTTTCTGGAAGGCTACTGTTAAGAGAAGACTACTGAATCATGCAAGGGTATTTGAAATTTCTGGTCTTTCAGTCATCACTGGTTCATTCTTGTTGCCAGATGATCTGTGATGAGAAGTGCCTCATCTCCAACATTGAAGCAAAATGGCCTGGCTCTGCACACGATGCATGCATTTTCAGAGCATCTACCTTGTCTCAGAGGTTGGCACAAAGTAAGAGAATATTAAGCAGCTGTTTAACCTTAATTTACTCATAAACTTCTGTATTCAACCATTTCTCTCCCCACCCCCACCCCCCATTCTGTAGGGGAGTTCAATGGCATTTTGTTAGGGATAGCCCCTGTCTGCCACATTTGCTCACACCGTATCCAGACCCGGCTACAGCTGCGGAGAGGGCCTTTAACTACGCGCATGCCAAAACTAGGGCCCGCATAGAGATGACCTTTGGGCAACTGAAGTCTAGATTTCAGTGCCTAAAAGGTCTACGGGTGGCTCCAGACAGTGCCTGTGACATTAGCATTGCCTGTGCAGTCTTGCACAACATTGCTACTCTGCGCAAGGAACGGTTGCCCCCACTGGAGATGGATGACCTCTGGGAACAGGTTGACCCTGCAGCTCTTGAGGCTGCAGATGGAAGAACTCTACGCAATGTGTACAGAGACACTTATTTTAGTTAAGCCTTTTCTGACATTATTTCTGTCACCATTGTTTTGAATCCTTATAAACCAGAGAGAAAGAGTTGATTTCGTTTTTTTTTATTTTAACACACACTCACACACACACACACACACACACACACTCACACCCTAATCCCTTTACAGAGTGCAGTGAACACAACAGCTGAACAAAGTCCTGAATCACCACAGCATCTACAGGACATAAACACACACACACAGAATCACAGTGTGACTACAGAGTGTTCCAGATGTTCTGTGTGTACTTAGCGCTCCATCTCTACTGTAAATGATTTGTTTAAACACTTTGATGTTTTATCTAAATCCAGTTATTAAACTAATCTCATTAGGCTGTAAACACAGTGGAGAGTGGGAATCATCAGGTTTCACCTTGTACCATAAAAACTCCTGACGACATTAATCCAGATAAATGACATATTTATATTAGTTTCACTGACGAGGCCCCGCCCTCACCTCCACCAAATCGTGTGCAAAGCATTGTGGGGATTTTATACCCGCGAAGGATCCACACATGCATCCTCCGAATTTCTCTGAAAGAAGGACTCAGTCCTTGGAGACACTCCGAAGGATCCTTGACACTGAACAGTCCTTCAGAGGGTCGATGACGTAGCATCCTTAAATTCAGCCGTTTGAGGATCCTTCCTTGACTCTGAGAAACACCTTCAGTGTTTATGTTGCAATCAAGTTCACTGAGCTCCAGCTGAGTCACACAACTGTTGTTACCACTTACTGCCACAAGAGGGAGGCAAAACACTGCTGTCAGGAGTAAACAAAGGTCAGACACCTTCACTGTATTGTTGTGTTTAAAGAAACACTGGACTGAAGTGTTTGTGTGTTTCTGTCTAATACCGTGTAACAGTGTGTATCTCCTGGTGTGTATTTCCTGTTAGAGGTGTAAGGACGACAGCAGACGTATGAATGCATGAATGAATGAATGCATGAATGAATTAATGAATACTGCAGTGGTGTTTATTGACATCCTGAAAACAGAGTCACTGAAATGTTCTACAGCAGTTTGTGGTCATTGAACGTCTCACAGGTTAAAGACAGATTTGTTTTTTTTTTTTTGATCAAAGAAGCTCGTATTAATAACGTCCAGGTAAACGTCCTGGTGGTCACATGACATCAACAAAACAACAAACCTGCAGATGACATTCAGGTCAATGACGCCCACACGATCAGTGGTACTCATTTTTTACAGTGTAGGTGTGGACAGTTTACGTGGACGTGAGACAGATTGAAAAAAAGGAAGTGGTCCTTTCTCACTTCCTGTTAAACTGAGCTGAGGTCAGTTTTGTGACCAGAGTTCAGTCTGACAGGACGAAACGTTCTGAAGTCAGCTGGTTTAAAACTTTACATCTTTAAAGGACCACTGATAATAATAATGATGATGATGATGATAATGATGACGATGATGATGATGATGCAGGACAGCTATGTCCTCTGTCCGTCCCCCTGGTGTTCAGGGGACGTTGGGGGTCCAGGGCCCCTGGATGTGTTGGCTCTGCAGGAGCCTCTGCAGCTCTTTGAACTGCTCCACCGTCTGGTCCTTCACGTCTGGGTTCGAGATCTGCAGACGGATGCTGTCGGTGGACCAGCTGAGTTCTCCTGAGAACATCTCCGTCAGGATCCGAGCCACCACAGGGACCACCTGAGGAAGACCAGGACCACAAGGAGAACCACGTTAGAACCAGGTCAGAACTGGACAGCAGCAGTTTGGGGACAGAACGGTTCTGGTTTCAGTTCTCCTGAGTACAAACAAACATTCACGTGACGTCACATGACATCACACTGACCTGGACGATGATGAGCTTCTTCTCTTTGGGTTTCTTGTCAGGCCAGTCCTCCCCGAAACAGAAGTAGACCTCAAAGGGTGGAGGGTTCTGAGCTTCACCTTTCTGGAACGAGATCAGACCTGCGGACAGAGAGAGGGATTTTAACACCTGACTCCACCTGTCAGAAACAAGACGGTCCTCATATCACTCTGTGATTGGTCACCTTGCAGGAAGTTGTTCAAGCTGAACACTTTGATCTTCTTCTCTCTCTCCATGGGGTTCGGTGGACCTTGTTCAGGCATGCCCGGTCCGGACCAGAACACCTTACACTGACAGAGGCGGACGGCGTAGATGTCCTGCTCCCAGATCTCCAGGATCAGTCCACGGTCCATCACGTCCAACAGGGCCTCGGTGTAGAACCTCTGCTTCTGGTTCTGGATCTCAGACGTCCCCGGGAACCGGACCTGCTGCAGGGTGATGGGTCCGAACAGGTCCACCTGCTCCGGGGTCGGCTCCAGGTGTCCATAGTACAGCCTGCAGCCCTGAGGGTTACTGACGGTCAGGGAGCCCATCGTCCGGCCCCGGTACTGGAACTTCAGGTCCAGGTCTGTTACTACGGTGACACAAAGTTATTACATCTGTTACTATGGTGACAAAAGTTCATCGTTGTTCCTCTGAAGTTCAGCTAAAGCCTCAGGTTGATTCTTCCTCTCCACTGCAGCTCAGCGACAAAACACTGTGTAAGACCACAGAAACATAAACTGCTCGACTGGCCTACTGGACTACTGGCTCTGACTGACTTCCTGTTTTCTCAGTGGTAAAACCAGAACCTCAGAGGTCAGAGGTCGTACTCACGTGGGATGCTGCTCAGCAGGTCGTACTTGCAGGGTTGGTGGTTCTGAGGGTCCCCCTGGTTCTGGATGTCCCCCATGCTGCTGGCCTCCATCGAGGCCAGCCGGGGGGGACCAGAGGCGGCTGAAGGGGGGAGAGAACTCAGTCCATTAGAGAGTCCTGCAGGATGGATGAAGCTCCCCTGATCCACCATCCCACCCTGAGCCTGGAGGTCAGAGGTCATGGGGAGGTCAGATGTCATGGGGAGGCCTCTGTCGGGGAGGAGAGGTACTGGGATCACATGTGCAAGTCCAAACGACCCGTTGGAGGACAAACTGAAGTGGTCCACCTCTGAATGAGGTGGGAAGGAGTTGAAGGAGGCAGAGTCAGTGGTCCTGGGGTCTGATGAGACATGACATTATCACGTTACATCATCACATGACATCTTCAGAGCCCTGATTCTACTGCAGGAACTTAACTGTGTGTTCTCTGACCAATCTCACAGTCTCTTACAGGGACTGGTGGCGTTCCTCAGGGTTCTGCCTTGGGCCCCTTCATAACCACGCTCCTTCATACCTGTCTGACTCACATCACCATCCGCCCACTGGACAAACATGAGTTCTAGATCCTTCAGATTATGATGGGCTGTCATCACTTTGCACTGTGTGTGTGTGTGTGTGTGTGTGTGTGTGTGTGTTAACATCTCGTCGTCTGTCGGATCAGAAATGTTCAGACGCCATTACTATGCGTTTCCATGGAGACGGTGAAGACTTACTGATGCTGAGGTCCATCAGGTTCGGCATCTGAGAACAGAACAGATTGTTGTCAGTCAGCTGATCAACGAGTGACGTTTGTTTGTATCTGTGACACGTTTGTTCCTCACCTCTTCATCATCATCATCGCCAGCGTCTGAAACAGGAAGTAGAACGTTAAATATTCAATTAATACACATCATATTCTTCATCATCATTACTTCAGTATGAAAACAGGAAGTAACTGTTAATACAGGAAGTGATCAGTGTTATTGATGATGAAGAAACTCTGATGTCTCTCTCAGCTGAGATCTGACTGGATGAAACCAGTTAATAACCAGCTGACCTGGGATCAGACACCTGACACACCTGGACTCTGGTTTCATCAAGTTCTTGGTTCAATGATAAAGACGTGATGACATCATGACCTCCGAGTTAGCGTCCTCACCTGTGTTCCCGCTCTGCTCACACACCTCATAGATCTTGTACGGCTGCACTGGCGTTTCTTTGGTGCCGTCGTACTTCAGCTGAAACTCTCGACTTTTGTTCAGAGCGCAGCGAAGATTCGCTTTCCACTTGGCAGGGTCGGGCTCGTCCACGCCTTCCTGATATTTACCTGTCTCCAGAGCCCACGCCTGTCAGACACAGAGAAGGGTTTACACACACCTATAGGTTGTTGATGTTAAGCTAAGCTAACAACTGCTGTTCAGTGACGATGTCATGTGACTCAGAGAGGAAGAGGAGAAGACAGTGAACAGTGTTGTGTTCAGGTGTCTGATGATGATGTGTTGTGTTCAGGTGTCTGATGATGATGATGTGTTGTGTTCAGGTTTCTGATGATGATGTGTTGTGTTCAGGTGTCTGATGATGATGTGTTGTGTTCAGGTGTCTGATGATGATGATGTGTTGTGTTCAGGTGTCTGATGATGATGTGTTGTGTTCAGGTTTCTGATGATGATGTGTTGTGTTCAGGTGTCTGATGATGATGATGTGTTGTGTTCAGGTGTGTGATGATGATGTGTTGTGTTCAGGTTTCTGATGATGATGTGTTGTGTTCAGGTGTCTGATGATGATGATGTGTTGTGTTCAGGTGTCTGATGATGGTGTGTTGTGTTCAGGTGTCTGATGATGATGTGTTGTGCTCAGGTTTCTGATGATGGTGTGTTGTGTTCAGGTGTCTGATGATGATGATGTGTTGTGTTCAGGTTTCTGATGATGATGTGTTGTGTTCAGGTGTCTGATGATGATGATGTGTTGTGTTCAGGTGTCTGATGATGGTGTGTTGTGTTCAGGTGTGTGATGATGATGTGTTGTGCTCAGGTTTCTGATGATGGTGTGTTGTGTTCAGGTGTCTGATGATGATGTGTTGTGTTCAGGTGTCTGATGATGATGTGTTGTGCTCAGGTTTCTGATGATGGTGTGTTGTGTTCAGGTGTCTGATGATGATGATGTGTTGTGTTCAGGTTTCTGATGATGATGTGTTGTGTTCAGGTGTCTGATGATGATGATGTGTTGTGTTCAGGTGTCTGATGATGGTGTGTTGTGTTCAGGTGTGTGATGATGATGTGTTGTGCTCAGGTTTCTGATGATGGTGTGTTGTGTTCAGGTGTCTGATGATGATGATGTGTTGTGTTCAGGTTTCTGATGATGGTGTGTTGTGTTCAGGTGTCTGATGATGGTGTGTTGTGTTCAGGTGTCTGATGATGATGATGATGTGTTCAGGTGTCTGATGATGATGTGTTGTGTTCAGGTGTCTGATGATGGTGTGTTGTGTTCAGGTGTCTGATGATGATGATGATGTGTTCAGGTGTCTGATGATGATGTGTTGTGTTCAGGTGTCTGATGATGATGATGATGTGTTCAGGTGTCTGATGATGATGTGTTGTGTTCAGGTGTCTGATGATGATGTGTTGTGTTCAGGTGTCTGATGATGGTGTGTTGTGTTCAGGTGTCTGATGATGATGATGATGTGTTCAGGTGTCTGATGATGATGTGTTGTGTTCAGGTGTCTGATGATGATGATGATGTGTTCAGGTGTCTGATGATGATGTGTTGTGTTCAGGTGTCTGATGATGATGTGTTGTGTTCAGGTGTCTGTGGTGTATTTGGACCTTAAAGATGGTGTTTTCCTCGTCTGATGATGGCGTGTGGCGTGTGGCGTGTTTCCAGGGGATCTGAAAGAGGCGGTGATCCGGACTGAGCCACTGGAGACCAGGATACCTGCCACTGTTCACCTGAGCCAACAACCAGGGCTTCAGACGGATCCTGCGGGGCTGGACGCTCATACTGGGAACACTGGTAGCTGTGGGAGGAGAACATGTGACCTCACCTGGAAGTGATGACACATGTCGTCACAGAAGATAAACAAAATAAACAACAACATAAATAAATAATAAACATGATTAGTTTGATGTTTTCACAGTAACAGTTTAACCTGAGTCGACAGTGAAGTGATCGTCAGTCAGCTGACCTCAGATCAGATTTCTGTTCCTGAAACGAAGCAGGAAGTGACTCAGTCATGTGATCAGACCTCAGACACACACACTTTGTACAAACTTTATTTAATTGTATAAAACCTTCATTAACGTTTCAATGACGTCAGAGACGTGACCGTCTGAACACTAACGTGTGTGTGTGTGTGTGTGTGTGTGTGTGTGTGTGTTTGTGTTTGTGTGTGTGGGTGACGGACTCACTTGGTCCCGGTTCCGGTCCTGTTTCCGGTCCCGCCGGTGTCTCTCCTCTCCGTCAGTCGTTAAAAAGCCGCGTGCACACCGTTAATCCTCCGCGGCGCCGCAGTGACGTCAACAAACAAACAAGCAAACAATCGGCGGCCGGAACAAACAAACAGCCGCAGCTCTCCAAACTTCAAACTACAAACTGAACTCAGATCAGAGTCAATGCGACACTGTGACGACGGCTACTTCCGGTCAGGCTGTCAAAATAAAAGTCAGTCGAGACTGAAGAAATAAAATCTGTTATACAAACAAACAAACAAACAAACAAACAAACAGTGTTTACCTTCGTGTTGATGTAAACAACCACAGGACAGTAAAAAGTCCTGCAGTTAAACTTCCTGTTTGTACCCACACAAATAAAATGACAAATATTTTACTGTGAAATTCTTTTTCTTTCTTTCAGATTAAAAGCAGCTCTTATAAAATGTCTGTTTATATTATGGGATGTTTTCATATCGTTACAGATCGCAGCTTTTATTTTGTAGTAAATAATAACAATCGCTTTAATAAATAAGAACTAAGCAAAGACCTGTCCAGTCTTTTATTGTGAAGGTGTGTCACTTAGTTTCCGGTTTGTTCTGTCTGAGTGCAGGTGAATTTACAGGAGGTTCCGCCCTGACTTCCGCTCAAACCCGGAAATCACACACTTTAATTTTCAGAGAAGAAAAAACACCAAACACTGAAAACACTCCTGATCCGATGATTATTGATTAACTGTCAGTGTTTAACTACTGACTGATGAAGTGATTAATGATGAAGTGACTAATGATAAAGTGATTAATGATGAAGTGATTAATGATGAAGTGACTAATGATAAAGTGATTAATGATGAAGTGATTAATGATGAAGTGACTAATGATGAAGTGATTAAGGATGAAGTGACCAATGATGAAGTGATTAATGATGAAGTGACTAATGAAGTGATTAAGGATGAAGTGATTAAGGATGAAGTGATTAATGATGAAGTGACTAATGATGAAGTGATTAATGATGAAGTGATTAATGATGAAGTGACTAATGATGAAGTGATTAAGGATGAAGTGATTAATGATGAAGTGACTAATGATGAAGTGATTAATGATGAAGTGACTAATGAAGTGATTAAGGATGAAGTGATTAATCATGAAGTGACTAATGATGAAGTGATTAATGATGAAGTGACTAATGAAGTGATTAAGGATGAAGTGACTAATGATAAAGTGATTAATGATGAAGTGACTAATGATGAAGTGATTAATGATGAAGTGATTAATGATGAAGTGATTAATAATGAAGTGATTAATGATGAAGTGACTAATGATGAAGTGATTAATGATGAAGTGACTAATGATGAAGTGATTAATGATGAAGTGACTAATGATGAAGTGATTAATGATGAAGTGATGAATCGTCTCTCTGGTCTAACTTTGTTCTTCGTCAGTTTGAATCTGTGAAACTTTATTAATATAAACAAATCAGCGGACGAAGACACATTTGGACGTGGGGACATTTGGACGTGGGGATGTGTGACAGGATGAGTCTGTAGGTTTGGTGGTGGCGCCCTCACGTGGTCACAAACTGTGATGACCAGAGGACGTCTCTGGCTCCGTCCACCAGGTCCTCCTGAGACATCTGTCCCCTCATGTCCATCCTCCAGCTCGTCCTGGTGGCTCCTGATCACATGTTGAAGGAGCGTCTGTCCTCGTCTGAGTGTCTCCATCACAGGTGTCCTCTCCACACAGACTATAGATGATATAAACGTGTCCGTCTCCTGACGTTGGTCCTCCATGTGTTTATTTTGTCATATTTATCTTACAAAAGACAAACTGTCCGTCAACATTTGTCACTTTTTACTTTCATCTGATGAACTGATCGATCGATTCAGAATCTGATTAATCAATAATGAGAATGACAGTTTAATTCTGAAAGAATCAAAATAAAATCTGATCAATTATTTGTTTATAAATATTCAGAATGTCCTGATTGAATCTGAGGACATGTTCAGAGGATTAAGAAGAAGAACAGCAGCTGTTAGCAGTTAGCAGCTAACTCAAAGAACGCTGTCTGACATCACACACTGGAGCCACATGATGATGTCATCTTCTGGTTCTGCATAAAACATGTTAAGGAGTAACGTGTGATGTCATGGCGTCTCTGTGGCGCCACCTCAGAAACGCACCTGGAACTGACAGGAACCCTCACAGCTCCTCCTCCTCTTACTCTCTCTCACACACACATACACACACACACACACACACACACACACACACACACACACACACACACACACACTGATGCACACGCGTTTGTTGTTTCAGTTGTTTTTGTTTTTATTGTTTACAACAAGGCTACATCACCGATGATGTCATGGTGTCAGTCCCTCCATCTCATTACCCAGAGTTCACTCTGTCTCACTTTGTGGAAAAACAACTAAAAGTCAACCAAAGTTAAAAAGGTCAAAGGTGACGCCAAATCCTCCAGCACGCCGCCTCTACGGGCCGCCGCTCAGCCAAGAGCATCATGGGAAATCTTCTGGCTCTTCGTTTGGCACGGACAAAAAACATCACGACCAAAGTCCCAAAAATAAATCTTCTCTTAAAAACTGTTGGCCAGGCGCGTCCTACGATTGGTTACTGATGAAGATCAGTTCACTTCTGACTCCGCCCACCGGCCGGACCCGACCCCGCCCACCTGACACCTGCTGCAGGTGAGGTCAGGTGAGATCGGGGTTCGGGCTAGAGGACTCAGTCTGTCCAATCAGTCCTCACTCTGTCAGTCCTTCAGAGTGATTCGTCCCGCGTCACATTCAAAGTCCCGCCTCCACCTTCATCATCATCATCATCATCATCATCATCATCATCATCATCAGCTCGTCCCTTTGGATCCTCGTCCGCCGTCGCAGCTTTTTGCCGTCACCTCTGAAAGTTGGTCAACAAAAGATTTAACCTGCAGAAGAAGAAAACAGAATGATGATGTCACACACAGAAGATCTGCCCAATCAGATCAGAGTCACCAATTCACACCAAATGTCTCCGCTTTGATGATGACATCATCACACCTGTCCAGCAGGTTGTGAGATGAAGTGATGGTAGACAGACTAGAACCATCACTACACGCCACGTTCACACGCCACTCATCTCCATAAATAGATTTGTGTTACAGTTGCAGAGTGCAAAGTGGGCGGGGCAGGATTCAGGAACTGAAGGTGTTCTGGTTTCTGTTTGGAGTCTGAGTCGTATCGACCAATCATGTTTGACCAGCATGTAAACAGCCAGTGGTGAGGCAGAGCCAGGCGGCGCGACGCTTCATATTTAAAATCTATCAGCAGGTAAGGATTACAGATAAACGTTCACACACAGGTGACTCGGCCACAGGTAAACATTCACACACAGATGACTCGGCTACAGGTTAACATTCACACACAGATGACTCGGCTACAGGTTAACATTATCACACAGGTGACTCGGCCACAGGTAAACATTCACACACAGGTGACTCAGCCACAGGATAAGATTCACACACAGGTGACTCTGCTACAAGTTAACGTTATCACACAGGTGACTTGGCCACAGGTAAACATTCACACACAGGTGACTTGGCCACAGGTAAACATTCACACACAGGTGACTCAGCCACAGGTTAAGATTCACACACAGGTGACTCTGCTACAAGTTAACATTCAGACACAGGTGACTTGGCCACAGGTAAACATTCACACACAGGTGACTCAGCCACAGGTTAACATTCACACACAGATGACTCAGCTATAGGTTAACATTCACACACAGATGACTCGGCTACAGGTTAACATTATCACACAGGTGACTCGGCCACAGGTAAACATTCACACACAGGAGACTCAGCCACAGGTTAAGATTCACACACAGGTGACTCTGCTACAAGTTAACATTCACACACAGGTGACTTGGCCACAGGTAAACATTCACACACAGGTGACTCAGCCACAGGTTAACATTCACACACAGGTGACTCTGCTACAAGTTAACATTCAGACACAGATGACTCGGCCACAGGTAAACATTCACACACAGGTGACTCAGCCACAGGTTAACATTCACACAACAGTGACTCGGCCACAGGTAAACATTCACACACAGGTGACTCGGCCACAGGTAAACATCCACACACCAGTGACTCGACCACAGGTAAACATTCACACACAGGTGACTCAGCCACAGGTTAAGATTCACACACAGGTGACTCTGCTACAAGTTAACATTCACACACAGGTGACTTGGCCACAGGTAAACATTCACACACAGGTGACTCAGCCACAGGTTAACATTCACACACAGGTGACTCTGCTACAAGTTAACATTCAGACACAGGTGACTCGGCCACAGGTAAACATTCACACACAGGTGACTCAGCCACAGGTTAACATTCACACAACAGTGACTCGGCCACAGGTAAACATTCACACACAGGTGACTCGGCCACAGGTAAACATCCACACACCAGTGACTCGACCACAGGTAAACATTCACACACAGGTGACTCAGCCACAGGTTAAGATTCACACACAGGTGACTCTGCTACAAGTTAACATTCAGACACAGGTGACTTGGCCACAGGTAAACATTCACACACAGGTGACTCAGCCACAGGTTAACATTCACACACTGGTGACTCTGCTACAAGTTAACATTCAGACACAGGTGACTCGGCCACAGGTAAACATTCACACACAGGTGACTCAGCCACAGGTTAACATTCACACAACAGTGACTCGGCCACAGGTAAACATTCACACACAGGTGACTCGGCCACAGGTAAACATTCACACACAGGTGACTCGGCTACAGGTTAACATACACACAACAGTGACTCGGCCACAGGTAAACATTCACACACACAGGTGACTCGGCTACAGGTTAACATTCACACAACAGTGACTCTGCCACAGGTAAACATTCACACACAGGTGACTCGGCTACAGGTTAACAAACACACAACAGTGACTCGGCTACAGGTTAACATTCACACACAGGTGACTCGGCCAAGGGGGCACAAGGAGGGGTCAGTGTCTAACCAATGATACGTGGACATGTGGACCGGGGTAATCGGGGATCAAACTGCCAATGTCCTGATTGGAGGACGATTAGTAACTGTGTAAGGTCACCTGATGTTGTGTGAATAGTTATAGAGTGTGAACAGTAACATAGTGTCGTGTGAACAGTTACCTGATGTTGTGTGAACAGTTACCTGGTGTGGTGTGAAGGTTGCAGCTATCGGAACAATCTGGTGAACTCTCTGATGGCCCAACACACCTGTTTACACTCCTCAGCACTGAAGAGACAAAGAAGACACACGTTACGTCACGTAACATTACGCTACACTATGTTACATTACATTATGTTACATTACATTACGTTATGTTGACCGTTGTCTACTTCTTTCGTGTGAGAAACAATGTTACCATGGTTACAAACAGCTGAAACATTAAACCTGTCAGTTTGAACTCCAGCAGGTATAAAACCTTTCACACCTGTTCAGGAGTTCACTATGAAGCTGTAACCCTGCTGAGTTCAGGTACACTCAGAGCTCAGGTGTGGTCGGTCGTGTCTCAACTTGCTGTGGCGATGTCAGTTTTTCTTCGTTCCACATTTAGATCAACGAGTCTCAACAAAAACCCGTCAGACACCTCAGGCTGCTGAGACAACACATCCCAAAATGTTCCGACATGTCCCTGAATGCCTTAATGTCAAACAACGCCCCACTGTCAGCTCCACATGTCCCTGAACGCCCCACTGTCGGCTCCACATGTCCCTAAACGCCCCACTGTCGGCTCCACATGTCCCTAAACGCCCCACTGTCGGCTCCACATGTCCCTAAACGCCCCACTGTGAGCTTTGTGCGTCCCTGAACGCCTTACTGTCATGTTCATATCGCTGTTGTTGATCATGTTGACGGTTTATCGGTGTTACACGTTTTGACGGTACTGCCGATGTTGACGGTCTCTCACCTGGTGACCTGTTTGTGGAAATCCGTCAGCTGTTTGTGGGTGACGGTCACGGCTCCTCCGGATGTCTCCTTCGGTAAACCCTTCAGAGCGTTTTCTAACCAGCGGCAGAACGTCTGGAACAGAAGGCAGAGTGTAAACACACCTGAGGAACGACAGGTGACACACCTGAGCAGGTATTACTCTTCATACTCACAGGTCTGTCGAACACCATGACCTCCCACAGCACCTCGGCGACGTCCGGCAGCGTGTACGGCGGCAGACAGAAACAACACGAGTGCATCAGCTGAGTGACGAGCTGCTGACCGTGCTGCTCCATGGCCTGACCAATCAGCTGCTTCCTCACCTCAAAGTCCTCTTCGTGCTGCAGAAGACAGAGGACAGGGGACAGAGGTCAGAATACAGCAGTCAGGGGGCAGGGGACACAGAACAGAGTACAGGGGACAGAGGACAGAGGACAGAGTGCATGGAACAGAGGACAGGGGACAGACAACAGAAGTCAGAGGACACACGACAGGGAAAAGAGGACAGAGGTCAGGGGACAAAGGACAGAGGTCAGAGACAGCTTCGTCCTCAGAAATGTTTTCATCTTTATTCTGATTGGTCTTTATGTCTGTCTTTCTGCTGACTCACGTCGTTGGCGACTCCGGTGTGGATCAGGTCTCGGACAAATTTCATGACGCTGCAGTTGGCGTCCCGGTGGTCCAATGACGTCGCAGCGATGGCACATTGGATGATGTGAACGATGATGCTGCTGCTGAGTAAAGTGACAGGACTCCTCTGGACAAACCTGAACGAAGGACAGACAGGAAGACATCAGATAAAAATACAGGTAAAACAGAGGTAGTTATAAAAGTAGATATCAGGTAGATGTACAGGTAGATATCAGGTAGATGTAAAGGTTGATATCAGGTAGATATACAGGTAGATATCAGGTAGATGTACAGGTTGATATCAGGTAGATATCAGGTAGATGTACAGGTAGATATCAGGTAGATATCAGGTAGATGTACAGGTTGATATCAGGTAGATATCAGGTTGATATCAGGTAGATGTACAGGTAGATATCAGGTAGATTATAGGTAGATGTACAGGTAGAAATCAGGTAGATTATAGGTAGATGTACAGGTAGATATCAGGTAGATGTACAGGTAGATATCAGGTAGATGTACAGGTAGATTTCAGGTAGATATACAGGTAGATATCAGGTAGATGTACAGGTTGATATCAGGTAGATATCAGGTAGATGTACAGGTTGATATCAGGTAGATATCAGGTAGATATACAGGTAGATATCAGGTAGATATACAGGTAGTTATCAGGTAGATGTACAGGTTGATATCAGGTAGATATACAGGTTGATATCAGATAGATATCAGGTAGATGTACAGGTAGATATCAGGTAGATATGCAGGTAGATATACAGGTAGATGTACAGGTAGATATCAGGTAGATGTACTGGTAGATATCAGGGAGATATCAGTTAGATATACAGGTAGATATCAGGTAGATGTAGAGGTTGATATCAGGTAGATATACAGGTAGATGTACTGGTAGATATCAGCTAGATTTCAGGTAGATGTACAGGTAGATATCAGGTAGATGTAAAGGTTGATATCAGGTGGATATCAGGTAGATATACAGGTAGATATCAGGTAGATGTACAGGTTGATATCAGGTAGATATACAGGTTGATATCAGGTTGATATCAGGTAGATATCAGGTAGATGTACAGGTTGATATCAGGTAGATGTACAGGTAGATATCAGGTAGATTATAGGTAGATGTACAGGTAGATATCAGGTAGATTATAGGTAGATGTACAGGTAGATTTCAGGTAGATATACAGGTGGATATCAGGTAGATGTACAGGTTGATATCAGGTTGATATCAGGTAGATGTACAGGTTGATATCAGGTAGATGTACAGGTAGATTATAGGTAGATGTACAGGTAGATATCAGGTAGATTATAGGTAGATGTACAGGTAGATATCAGGTAGATGTACAGGTAGATTTCAGGTAGATTTAGGTAGATATACAGGTAGATGTACAGGTTGATATCAGGTAGATATCAGGTAGATGTACAGGTAGATATCAGGTAGATGTACTGGTAGATATCAGGTAGATTTCAGGTAGATATCAGGTAGATGTACAGGTAGATATCAGGTAGATATCAGGTAGATGTACAGGTAGATATCAGGTAGATATCAGGGAGCTATCAGGTAGATATACAGGTAGATATCAGAGAGATATCAGGTAGATGTACAGGTTGATATCAGGGAGATATCAGGTAGATGTACAGGTTGATATCAGGTAGATATCAGGTAGATGTACAGGTAGATATCAGATAGATATCAGATAGATTTCAGGTAGATGTACAGGTTGGCATCAGGTAGATATAGGTGGATATACAGGTAGATATTATATACAAGTAGATATCAGATAGATTTCAGGTAGATGGACAGGTTGATATCAGGTAGATATCAGGTAGATGTACAGGTAGATATCAGGGAGATACCAGGTAGATATGCAGGTAGATATCAGGTAGATGTACAGGTCGATATCAGGTAGATGTACTGGTAGATATCACGTAGATTTCAGGTAGATATCAGGTAGATGTACAGGTAGATATCAGGTAGATATACAAGTAGATATCAGGTAGATGTACAGGTAGATATCAGGTAGATGTACTGGTAGATATCAGGTAGATATACAGGTAGATATCAGGTAGATGTACAGGTAGATATCAGGGAGATATACAGGTAGATATCAGGTAGATGTACAGGTAGATATCAGGTAGATTTCAGGTAGATATCAGATAGATTTCAGGTAGATATAGGTGGATATACAGGTAGATATCAGGTAGATATACAGGTAGAAATCAGATAGATTTCAGGTAGATGTACAGGTTGATATCAGGTAGATATCAGGTAGATGTACAGGTAGATATCAGGGAGATATCAGGTAGATATACAGGTAGATATCAGGTAGATGTACAGGTAGATATCAGGTAGATGTACAGGTTGATATCAGGTAGATGTACAGGGAGATATCAGGTAGATATACAGGTAGATATCAGGTAGATGTACAGGTTGATATCAGGTAGATGTACTGGTAGATATCAGGTAGATTTACGGTAGATATCAGGTAGATGTACAGGTAGATATCAGGTGGATGTACAGGTAGATATCAGGGAGATATACAGGTAGATATCAGGTAGATGTACAGGTTGATATCAGGTAGATGTACAGGTAGATATCAGATAGATTTCAGGTAGATGTACAGGTAGATATTAGGTAGATGTACAGGTTGATATCAGGTAGATGTACAGGGAGATATCAGGTAGATGTACAGGGAGATATCAGGTAGATATACAGGTAGATATCAGGTAGATGTACAGGTTGATATCAGGTAGCTGTACAGGTAGATTTCAGGTAGATATCAGGTAGATTTACAGGTAGATATCAGGGAGATATACAGGTAGATATCAGGTAGATATCGGGTAGATGTACAGGTTGATATCAGGTAGATGTACAGGTAGATATCAGATAGATTTCAGGTAGATATACAGGTAGATATCAGGTAGATGTACAGGCAGATATCAGGTAGATGTACTGGTAGATATCAGGTAGATGTACAGGTAGATATCAGGTAGCTGTAGTGGTAGATATCAGGTAGATATCAGGTTGATATCAGGTAGATATCAGGTAGATGTACAGGTAGATATCAGGTAGATGTAAAGGTAAATATCAGGTAGATATCAGGTAGATGTACAGGTAGATGTTCCTGAACATAACCCTGGGAGATACACAGTACACAGTATCCTGCAGACTCACCTGGTGGCCAGTCTGAACAGGTCGTCCACAGTGTCAGGATGATTTCTCAGACCATTCGGCTGCTCCAACAACTGGAAGGTTGGCATACAGAGAGCCTGGTGGAAGAGGAGGAAGTCATCATCATTATCATCATCAGTTTGCAGTTCATACACCTGGTCTACAGGTGTGCTCACCGGGGCCCTATTTCAGAGAGCAGGCTCAGTGACAACTCTCAGTGTGTTCAGCCTGAGATGAAACTCTGAGTTTTCCGGCTCACAAAGCCAGCTCAGCGTAACCCTGAGTCAGTTACTATGGCAACATACTCCGTGAAGATAACCTGCTGTCTCACAGGTTAGCTTCAGCTCAGCCTGATCGCCTGCTGAGCGTGTAGCAGGAAGTAGAGACATGGCGAGTCCTCTGTGAATAAAGTCGTGAACGCTGAGACACAAATTCAGAGACTGTTGTGTAAGGAGAAGGTGATTAGATCCTGTTTGGACGTCTGAACACATCAGAGACACTGGACACATCAGAGAGACACTAAACACATCAGAGACACTGGACACATCAGAGAGACACTGAACACATCAGAGAGACACTGGACACATCAGAGAGACTGGACACATCAGAGAGACTGGACACATCAGAGACACTGGACACATCAGAGAGACACTGTACACATCAGAGAGACACTGAACACATCAGAGACACTGGACACATCAGAGAGACACTGGACACATCAGAGACACTGAACACATCAAAGAGACTGGACACATCAGAGACACTGGACACATCAGAGACACTGGACACATCAGAGAGACACTGGACACATCAGAGACACTGAACACATCAAAGAGACTGGACACATCAGAGACACTGGACACATCAGAGAGAATGGACACATCAGAGACACTGGACACATCAGAGAGACTGAACACATCAGAGACACTGGACACATCAGAGACACTGGACACATCAGAGAGACACTGGACACATCAGAGACACTGAACACATCAGAGACACTGAACACATCAGAGAGACTGGACACATCAGAGAGACACTGAACACATCAGAGACACTGGACACATCAGAGAGACACTGGACACATCAGAGACACTGAACACATCAGAGAGACACTGGACACATCAGAGAGAATGGACACATCAGAGAGAATGGACACATCAGAGAGACTGAACACATCAGAGACACTGGACACATCAGAGAGACTGGACACATCAGAGACACTGGACACATCAGAGAGACACTGGACACATCAGAGAGAGACTGGACACATCAGAGAGACTGGACACATCAGAGACACTGGACACATCAGAGAGACACTGGACACATCAGAGAGACTGGACACATCAGAGAGACTGAACACATCAGAGACACTGGACACATCAGAGACACTGGACACATCAGAGAGTAAGAAAAGTGTCTCTGGCTCTGAAAGGACTTTCGTCCTTTTTTGTAGTTTCCCTGAGCCTAAATCAGAATCCATAATCAAAAAGAGTTTGACAGGGCATTGGTGGCTTAGTGGATAGGGCAGGCGCCTCATGAACAGGAGCCCAATCTTTATTGCAGCAGCCGCGGGTTCAATTCCAGTTGCAGGCCTTGAGTGCATGTCATACTGCAGGGATTCCACAGAACTGCTGATACTGGCAGGGTGAAGTTTTACCAGTCTGTTCAATATGTGTGTGTTTGATTCACAGTCACTGCCCAGTGTGTTTGGGCTCCATCACATTATATTCACATATATGAACACTGTTAAGATATAAAAGTGTTTTCTGTATGTTAGACACACATTAACGCATCATGTTACATAACGTCACATCACGTTAACACGCTCTGAAATTAAAACCTCTGATTTAGCTGGGATGAAATCAGCGGCTCTGATTTTAACTCCACTTTCTGCCACTAAAAATCATGTTATCTGTGCTCCATTGATGATGTCTGTTGGTGCTCACTGTGAACGCACCGCACTCAGGCTGAACATACTCACAGCTGATTGGACTGATCCTGATCAGCTGTTCTGGAACTGAAAACTCAGAGTTTTTCAGCTCAGACTCAGAGACCAGGATTAGGCTCAGAGTTTGTTGAGCCTGCTTTCTGAAATAGGGCCCTGGTCAACAGGTGTGTTTACCTGGTCAACAGGTGTGTTTACCTGGTCTACAGGTGTGTTTACCTGGGGGGTATTCCAGAAAGGGGTTTTGTGTAAACTCAGAGTAAGTTAACCCTGAGATAAGGGAAACTCTGAGTTATCTGTTCCAGAAAGAGAGGTAAATGAAACTCTGAGTCCATCGCCATGGTAACAGACCCTGTTTTCTATAAGAAACCCTGAGTTCACCCTGTCTCCTCCCTCCTGCCGAGCCAGAAGCAAGCTGTCATGGGTTGTCCATATGTAGGAAATCCGCTCTTCAGACCCCGTTTAGATGTGCTGTCATTCCCCAATGAATATCTGTTTGAACGCTACCGTTTGTCATTAGTGTCAGTCATTGACCTCAACAACATTCTCCGGCCACACATATCAAATCTGACACACCGTGGACGTGCGCTGTGTGTGTGTGTGTGTGTGTACATGTTCCACTTGTGTCTAAGGGAGTGGTGATGGCGGCCCTCCACCTGTTTTGCAGGCCTCTGCCTTCCTTCTGTTGGCTGAGTAGAACTCAAATGTTATTAAGCAGGATATTAGGCAAGAGGACATAAAAGCTCAAACTGTATTTTTGGGGGGTTAAATTACTAGTGTCCTACAGGACATGATGAAACAGCCCCTGAATGACAGGTTATTGAAGCTACTTTGTGAATCAAACTAAAGAAAGGTCCAATCATGGCCCAGTGAAATATGCCTCACCTGTTTGAATGACGTTTTTATATTTTATTTTAAGCTGCTTCCAGGTGTGTTTTTCTCCTGTGAGATTGCACCTACATGAAAATCAGATTTGATTCAAAGCCACTTTTTCACCTGTATGCTACGATTTTAATGAAGTGTGGTTAAATGTTAAATGAATGGACTGGTGCGTTCAAACGTACGCTTTGACTCGGGCAGCAGTTTCCTCCCATGATGCCTCTCTCTCCTTGGCAGCTGCAGCGTGTCACTTTGTTAAAGAAATATATGCTCATATTCTCTGTAGGCGTTCATGAGCACCTCCAATTCCACAGGTGTAAAATAAGTTGGTAGCTTTTTCTCTCTGGTTGCCATGGTGACTCGACGTATCGGGGCTCCATTGAAGATGGCTTTTTATTGCAGTTGTGCATGCGCGTAACCCGAGGTGAACATACTCAGAGTTGATTGAACTAATTCAGATCAGCTGTTCTGGAACCAGATACTCAGAGTTTCCCATCTCAGGGTGAGTCAGCTCAGAGTTCAGGATTAGACTCAAAGTTTGTTGAACCTCCTACCTGGAATACCTCCCTGGTCTACAGGTGTGTTTACCTGGTCTACAGGTATGTTTACCTGGTCTACCAGTGTGTTCACCCGGTCTACAGGTGTGTTTTTCTGGTCAACAGGTGTGTTTACACCAGGGGGGTATTCCATCAAAGTCCCTAATGATAGCGGCGTTTAAGTGATTAAGCCTTGTTTGCAATAGCGTCAGCTTCCACCTCAGGCTGAGGCCGTTCCACTAACACATTTCAGCTGTGCCTCATCAGCGTTAACTTCAGCCAGGCTTATCAAGTCTTGCATTAGGCGCGTGCACAGGGTGCATGAGAAGCCCACAATACGCGATTGTCGAAAACGTGATCATGTCAAAAAAAGACAAGAAAACTAGGGCTGATTTCTTCAACAGCGCGGAGCAACAGCTCCTTGTGGAGCTTTACAAAGAGTATAGAAACGCAGTTACCAGAAAAGGAAATACTGTTGCTACTGTCAAGGCAAGAGATATGGCGTGGCAGAAGATTGCCGACCGCTTAAATGCATAAGTTAACTTTTACATCAATGTTTAATGTCTTATGTTTAGACTGTGCTGATCATATACAGTATGTCTTGTCAGTAGCAGAGAGGAGTTGCCATCGTCATTGACGTGGGAGACCCGTGTTTGAGGTTCAATACCTGCACAGTATTACTTAATGGAAATTAAATTCTGCAAGGAAATTTTATTTGGTTTACAATTTTTTTTAAATGTGTAGTGTACTTTGCACCAACTAATATGCCAAATTGTGTTATCTCTGCACAGGAGTGGTGTCAACAATGTTAAACGCACGGCTGTGCAGGTGAAGACTAAATACAAAAACGTTTTACACAGTATGGATTCGAACCCAAGATGCCCGCGTTAAAGTCGGGGGACGAGACCACTCTGTTAGCAGCGTTATGGCCCTGAAGGGAAAACAATTTTAATATTTCAAGATATCATTACGACAATGGCACTTCTTAAAAATTTTAATCCTTGGGAATTCGACGAAACTAACCAAGATTGTGCTGTGAATTCATTTTTGCTGTAGTTGTTAACTTCGTTTTCGGACAACACAGATAACCAAGCGAAAAGTGTGAGGAACTGTTTGTCTGAGACTCTGTTTACTACAGGTACATATTCTTTGTAACACCGATTCATTAAGCCTGATAGTTAACATGCCACGGAGCAGGTTAGTTCAGGAGCATATGTTACCCCAGTAACTCAGCTGAGGTTCCTGTTAGCGAGAGTCATGGAACCAAACTCTCTCTAAAACTAGCGCGGCTTATCGAAGTTAGCGGGGATTTGCGGTTAGTTGGCTTGATGGAATACCCCCCTGGTCTACAGGTGTGTTTTTCTGGTCTACAGGTGTGTTTACCTGGTCTTCAGGTGTGTTTACCTGGTCTACCAGTGTGTTTTTCTGGTCTACAGGTGTGTTTACCTGGTCTTCCAGTGTGCTCACCTGGTCTACAGGTGTGTTTAACTGGTCTACAGGTGAATTGGTGTGTTTACCTAGTTTACAGGTGGTTAACCTGGTTTACAGGTTTGCATTTACCTGTAACATGTCAAGCAGGCCCTGTCTGCAGCCCTCCTCCATGCCGTACTCGTCTACCAGAATGCTGCCCAGGTACAGGAAGCAGGAGTGTGGATACACCTGGTACACGCTCACCATCTGAGGACAACAAACAACCAATCAGAGAAGTCAGTGTCACAACATGTGTCACAATTAACACATGAACAGGTGTTAAACTAACAGGTGATCAGGTGTGAAACTAACAGGTGAACAGGTGTTAAACTAACAGGTGTGAATCTAACAGGTCAACAGGTGTTAAACCAACAGGTGAACAGGTGTTCATCTAACAGGTGAACAGGTGTTAATCTAACAGGTGAACAGGTGTTAAACTAACAGGTGAACAGGTGTGAAAGTAACAGGTGAACAGCTGTTAATCTAACAGGTGAACAGGTGTTAAACTAACGTGAACAGGTGTTAAACTAACAGGTGAACAGGTGTTTAACTAACAGGTGAACAGGTGTTAAACTAATGTGAACAGGTGTTAAACTAATGTGAACAGGTGTTAAACTAACAGGTGAACAGGTGTTAAACTAATGTGAACAGGTGTTAAACTAACAGGTGAACAGGTGTTAAACTAATGTGAACAGGTGTTAAACTAACAGGTGAACAGGTGTGCTGTGTTATTGATTGTGAAATCCAATCCGTCCTCTTTAAGCCCTTTAATTAAACATGAGAAAAAACCTGTCCAGGTGTGTCTCACCTGAGTGACGAGTGGCTGCAGCAGGGAGGCGGAACCTTTCCCCACACATCGCACAGCAAACCTGAGACAGCGACAACATCGCTCCACGATCCTGTTATCAGCCTGATGAGTATTCAGAGTCTCTGACAGTACAGGCCAGATCTACAGGTAGGTCACATGACACAGGTAAAACGTATTGGTACCTACAGGTAGGTCACATGATGAAGGTCATTTGTTATTAAAATACTTTTCATGTGAAAATATTCAAAGAACCCTTCCAGGAAAAATGTCAGATGGATGAGATGAGTTCAGGTGAACTCAGGTGAACTCAGGTGTTTTACCTCTTGAATGACTTTCTGACAGGGGTGAGTCTGTCCGTTCTCTACAATGGGGTTTGTGTGTCTGATAGAAAAACAAAGAGACAACATCAACGTGTTTACTGTCCGCTGCTTCATGTATTCAAATACAGTCTGAAATTTGACTACAGGTAAATCAACAGGTAAACTCACCTGAAGATAACAGCTAGTCTGTCGAGCCAGACGGTGGGGTCAGCTGATTTACCGTTTGTTGATTCTTCAGCCAAAAGCTGAAAGAAAAAAATTTAAACTCGGACTTCAGTTTGAATGTTTGCTTTTATTCAAAGACTCTGATCATCCTGTCCTCCATACAGGTGAGGGGGACACACAGGTGAGAGTATCAGACAGGTGAGGGGGAAACACAGGTGAGAGTATCAGACAGGTGAGGGGGAAACACAGGTGAGAGTATCGGACAGGTGAGAGTTACACACAGGTCAAACGTGGACTGACCTTTTTTAGAGCCAGGACCTGAACAGCACAGAGATCACTGAGACATTCTGCGATCTTTTCCAGAGGAAGACGAGCCAGGACCAGAGCCGTACCTGTACAGGTAAACAAACAGACTGTGACATCACAGTGACAGGTACAGGTTACAGTGTTGAGGAGCACAGCTCTAGGACAGAGCTGCTGTGGTGCAGTGACTTGATGATGTCACTACAGGTGTAATACAGGTGTTCTCAGGTACCTTTCAGCAGTCCTACGGCGGCCTCGGTGGACAGGGCGA
This sequence comes from Cephalopholis sonnerati, assembly GCA_019142605.1. Classification (NCBI taxonomy): domain Eukaryota; kingdom Metazoa; phylum Chordata; class Actinopteri; order Perciformes; family Serranidae; genus Cephalopholis; species Cephalopholis sonnerati. The sequence goes on along the minus strand of JAGQAX010000022.1, from coordinate 106,070 downwards.
AAGAGTCGAGGGCGCGAGCGATGTCCAGCAGACCCTGGAAGTGCTGAGCCATGTGATCTCTGCACACCGAACAGATGTTGTGGATTGCCTTCGCTGCTGCCGACGCCAGAGGTTTTTCTCTCAGGCCTTTCATCAGGTAATTCAACACCGGGTCTGACAGGAACAGGAAATACACACAGTCAGGGTTTACAAAATAAAAGTCCACCTCAGAGTGTCAACAAAATATAAACAATAAAAATGAAGGATGTCTCAGATTTCTGCCTCCGATCGCCAGGAGATCCTTTAAGTGTTGTTATCATCTCAGTCTGATCACTGTCACTTAGAACTCTCCAGTATAATACCAGTATGATACCAGTGTCATATCAGCCCTGTTGCTCTTCACTGATGACTAGTATAAAACCAGTACAAAAACCAGTATACCAGTACCAAGGAATCTTGGGTTTCTGTCGACGACCTCGCTCATCTCTCCGACTAGCTCGATGCTCGTATAACGAACCGCCATATGGACGCTTTCTGGAAGTAGAACCACCTGCTGCAGAACCTCTGACAGTGTTGGGTTGTTCTCTCTGAAAGTTAAACACAAAATGAGTCCATTTAAAATAACATTTATTAATAAAGGGTGTTCCTGACAGGTCGAGTTGTTTTCTCTCAGGACAGGACAGACAAGAACTGATATCTCATGTTCCTACGTTCTGTATGAAAAAGCTGTTTGACATGAAGTGAATCTTTATACTCACGGATCGACACTTTTAGCGATTGCAGCCATGATGAAAAGAACAGCCTCTGTCACCTCCCAGGAAGGGCTCCCTTCTTTTAACGTAGAATATAACTGTCAACAGAGAACATCTTTTAACGTAGAATATAACTGACAACAGAGAACATCTTTTAACGTAGAATATAACTGACAACAGAAAAAGAACGTCTCTTAACACAGAATATAACAGACAACAGAGAACATCTTTTAACGTAGAATATAACTGACAAACAGAGAACATCTTTTAATGTAGAATATAACTGACAACAGAGAACATCTTTTAACGTAGAACATAACTGACGACAAACAGAGAACATCTTTTAATGTAGAATATAACTGACAACAGAAAGACAATGTCTTTTAACGTAGAATATAACTGACAGCAGAAAGAGAATGTCTTTTAACGTAGAGTTTAACTGACAACAGAGAACATCTTTTAACATAGAATATAACTGACAGCAGAAAGAGAACGTCTTTTAACGTAGAATATAACTGACAACAAACAGAGAATGTCTTTTCACGTAGAATATAACTGACAACAGAAAGAGAACGTCTTTTAACATAGAATATAACTGACAACAGAGAACGTCTTTTAACGTAGAATATAACTGACAACAGAGAACATCTTTTAACGTAGAATATAACTGACGACACACAGAGAAAATCTTTTAACATAGAATATAACTGACAACAGAGAACAATTTTTAACATAGAATATAACTGACAACAGAAAGAGAACGTCTTTTAACATAGAATATAACTGACAACAGAGAACGTCTTTTAACGTAGAATATAACTGACAACAGAGAACATCTTTTAACGTAGAATATAACTGACGACAAACAGAACGTCTTTTAATGTAGAATATAACTGAAAACAGAAAAAAGAACATCTTTTAACGTAGAATTTAACTGACAACAAACAGAGAACATCTTTTGACGTACAGTAACTAAGAACGTGTTCACCAAACAGATCAGAAGACTTTTATTGTTTAGAACTTGTGGATTGAATCTGAGGTACCTGAGAAAAACACTCCATAGATCCAACAAGAAAAATGACGTCTTTAACCAGGTCAGAGACTCTCATCCTGAACTCCCCAAAGTCATCGGTGTCCTCAGGGATCCCCTCCTGTTGAGACCAAAGTCATTTTTATTAAAACTGATGAGGTACAGGAAACAGTTTTTAACCACAACAGAACTCAAAACAACATACTTGTGTTTGTCTGATGGTGTTTTCTGACCACTACAGTTCAGGTTGTGGATTTTAACTGTCACAGGTGGTTCTGTGTGGACTGGGTCAGGTGACTTACGTGATCTGGGTCTAGCTGACAGTGTCGAGCCAAACAGTGCAGAAGTCTCTGTATGTACGGTCTGAAGATGGAGTGAAGAGCTGCATCGTTGATTTTATACAGATGTTCTCCGAGACGGTACCAGAAGTTAAAGGAGATCTCCACGACCTAGATGAGAACAAGAACCAGGACACAGACAGAGAACACCAAGATTATCACAACTACAGGGAGAAGTTATAGTGGGTGTGGTAGAGATGTGGTGGTTATTACTGTACCTCCTACTGAGAGTGTGGTGGTTATTACTGTACCTCCTACTGAGAGTGTGGTGGTTATTACTGTACGTCCTACTGAAGGTGTGGGGGTTATTACTGTAACTCCTGCTGAAGGTGTGGTGGTTATTACTGTAACTCCTACTGAGAGTGTGGTGGTTATTACTGTACCTCCTACTGAAGGTGTGGTGGTTATTACTGTAACTCCTGCTGAAGGTGTGGTGGTTATTACTGTACCTCCTACTGAGGGTGTGGTGGTTATTACTGTAACTCCTATTGAGAGTGTGGTGGTTATTACTGTAACTCCTACTGAAGGTGTGGTGGTTATTACTGTAACTCCTACTGAAGGTGTGGTGGTTATTACTGTACCTCCTACTGAGGGTGTGGAGGTTATTACTGTAACTCCTACTGAGAGTGTGGTGGTTATTACTGTAACTCCTGCTGAAGGTGTGGTGGTTATTACTGTAACTCCTGCTGAAGGTGTGGTGGTTATTACTGTACCTCCTACTGAAGGTGTGGTGGTTATTACTGTACCTCCTACTGAGAGTGTGGTGGTTATTACTGTAACTCCTACTGAGAGTGTGGTGGTTATTACTGTACCTCCTGCTGAAGGTGTGGTGGTTATTACTGTAACTCCTATTGAGAGTGTGGTGGTTATTACTGTAACTCCTATTGAGAGTGTGGTGGTTATTACTGTAACTCCTACTGAAGGTGTGGTGGTTATTACTGTAACTCCTACTGAAGGTGTGGTGGTTATTACTGTACCTCCTACTGAGGGTGTGGAGGTTATTACTGTAACTCCTACTGAGAGTGTGGTGGTTATTACTGTAACTCCTGCTGAAGGTGTGGTGGTTATTACTGTACCTCCTACTGAAGGTGTGGTGGTTATTACTGTACCTCCTACTGAAGGTGTGGTGGTTATTACTGTACCTCCTACTGAGAGTGTGGTGGTTATTACTGTAACTCCTACTGAAGGTGTGGTGGTTATTACTGTAACTCCTACTGAAGGTGTGGTGGTTATTACTGTAACTCCTACTGAGGGTGTGGTGGTTATTACTGTACCTCCTACTGAGGCTGTGGTGGTTATTACTGTAACTCCTACTGAGAGTGTGGTGGTTATTACTGTACCTCCTACTGAGGGTGTGGTGGTTATTACTGTAACTCCTACTGAAGGTGTGGTGGTTATTACCGTACCTCCTACTGAAGGTGTGGTGGTTATTACCGTACCTCGTACTGAGGGTGTCCTGCACAGATCAGCAGCAGCTCCAGTGTCCTCAGGTCTCCCATACCTTGACCAGGACTCCTGACTGTCGTCTCTAAAAATGTCTCGCAGAGTTCAGTAAAGATCCTGCAGTAGTTCAGCACTCTGAGGACACAATGTCAAACATAAATGTGACTGATACCACCGATGGCACACACAACAACAATCAAACCAGTTTCCTGTGTGTCCTCACTTATCAAGGTCTTCTCTGGCCACAGCCATGTGATACGCCGTCTCCAGCGTCAGGACGCCCTGGAAGAGCTGCAGAGCTAACGCCATGTTGGTGTCTACGTTTTCAATGGCATAGAGAGCAGAACAGACGCAGTCAGACGCAGCCTCGTGGAGGTTGGTTGAGGTTTCATCCCTCTGCTGGTGAGACAGAATGAAACATCAGATAGTACATTTAACAGACATGCTCTATTTGTATTATTTGTGACGTCCTGTTGTTTACATCTGGAGCTGTTCTACAGTTGAAATGATGCATTTCTGAATTATTGATACTTCTGCTCATTACGTTAACAGGAAGAGGACGTTCCTGTAAACCTGTCAGACCAGCATTAAACAATAAAGTGTGAATCTCACCAAGACTTGGAAGAGGACCATGAGCAGCTGGTTACTGGCCATGAAGTTACTGTCGAGGACTCCCAGGTTGAACCAGCTGCCCAAACAGCGAAACACCTTAATGAGCATCTTCTCATCGCTGCCCGTCTTCTCCACACACGATGTCTAAAATAAAACAGAAACCAAAGAGCACGATGATACCGTGTCTGAAATCAGGATGATAACTGGGTTAAGCGTCTGATAAATGTTGGTGTGGTTTTAATTTGTTAATATTAATCCTGCATATCAGAGTTTGTCAGCCTCAGACCCATCACTGTCTCTGCTGTTTTCTACAGTCACTGTCTGACAACAAACTGGTTAATATTTATTTACATTTATTTATTAAACAGCTGCTGAAGAGTGAAACTGATGTTTCCTACCAACAGAGTGACAACAGTGCTGGAGTAATACGCCAGATCCTCAATGATTTCTGTCCTACGATTGGCTCCGATTCGTAGAGATCGACTGTGAACTTCCTCCGGCAACACAGTGAGAATCTCTATGAGGAAGGGCATCGAGCTGATGTCATTGTTGTACCTGAGAGGGCGTGGAGACATCAACAGGTGAGACAGGACGTCTGAGGACAGGAGAGAAGCAGCAGGCTCCAGAAAATTTAAGGATGAATCCATTCATGTCATCAGAAAAACAAAACCTCACTAAATCATCACATGCACAACTCTGTGACATCCTGCAGGTGTGAAACATGGCAGGTACGACACTGTGACGTCTTACAGGTATGAAACATGGCAGGTACGACTCTGTGATGTCTTACAGGTGTGAAACATGGCAGGTACGACTCTGTGATGTCTTACAGGTGTGAAACATGTCTACCACCAACAAAGACTGAAACTTTGTTTCTACAATGAATTTAAACTTGATGTCACTGTTTCCTGTTGTCTGACAGGTGGCCATATTTGTAGTTCCTGTCTACAGTCAACATAGGTCACAGATGATTGTGTGAATTCTTACTTTTCTATGAGCGTGTGAACACATCCTTTCCACGAGGCCATCTGAAGAGCGAGATCTGCGATGGCTAACGCCAGCTGAGAAAAAACCCAGCAGTGTTAAAAACAGGATCAACAGAGTGACGTCAGATCAGAACTCTGAAAAACTTTAATTTAAACATGAAGAAAAACAGAGATCAGATGATAGAGATCAGAGGACAGAGGACAGAGATCAGAGGACAGAGATCGGATGACGGAGATCAGAGGACAGAGAGCAGAGGACAGAGAGCAGAGATCAGAGGACAGAGATCAGATGACAGAGATCAGAGGACAGAGATCGGAAGACGGAGATCGGAGGACGGAGATCGGATGACGGAGATCAGAGGACAGAGAGCAGAGGACAGAGAGCAGAGATCAGAGGACAGAGAGCAGAGGACAGAGATCAGAGGACAGAGATCAGAGGACGGAGATCGGATGACGGAGATCGGAGGACGGAGATCGGATGATGGAGATCAGAGGACAGAGATCAGAGGACAGAGATCAGATGACGGAGATCAGAGGACAGAGAGCAGAGGACAGAGATCAGAGGACAGAGATCGGATGACGGAGATCGGAGGACGGAGATCGGATGATGGAGATCAGAGGACAGAGATCAGAGGACAGAGATCAGAGGACAGAGATCAGATGACGGAGATCAGAGGACAGAGATCAGAGAACAGAGACCAGATGGTGGAGATCAGAGGGCAGAGATCAGAGGACAGAGATCAGAGATCAGAGATCAGTGGACAGAGGATAGAGGACAGTCTGTCTCTGATGTCTCAGTTTTAATGTCCCTGTGTGATGCAACAAAGAAGCAACAGAGATCCTGACGGTTGTAAAACCAGAAGCTGATGAAACAAATGTCCCAAACACTTCCTGTGATGTCATTATGTTGCAATCACGAGTCACAGTCTGTCTTTGTGTCAGATTAAAGATGTTTGTGATCAGAACCAATCAACCAATCAGATCAATCAGACTCAGATCACTGTGATCATCAGAGCAGACTGTGGTTCACTTCCTGTTGCGGTGTTGACAACAGGAAGTGATGCAGAGGAACATGAATCTGATGTCATGAGCCAAACCTTCATGTAACGTGTATGTAACGTGTATCCAGGGTTTCATGTTGCTTTAAGGACCAATCCCTGGACTTAGATCTGCTCTGTGATGAGGTCATACTGACACTTCACAGAACTCAACCCTGATTGGTCAAAAGGTTTTGTTCCACCGACCGGTTTGTTCTGGTTCCAGCAGAGACCTGTGCTGTGTCTCAGATCACATACTTCAGTTAGTACACTTCCATGTAGTATCAGTGTTTCCCCTACCATTATATTAGGGGGGCGCCCCGCCCCCCCAATGGCACCCCCCGCCCCCCCTGGAAGGTCAAGTTAATTTTATTTTATTTTCTATATAGCTCCAGATCACAACAGAAGTCATTTAAGGTTACCTTTCCTATAGAACAGGTCTATAACTTGTCCTTTTATTAAACTAACTAAATAACCTCGTGTTATTTATCTTATTTACACCACAGCATGTCACTTCTGTCTCTACATGGTCACGCATTTTCAATTCCCTTCTGCTCTCTGTATCGTGCACGGCGGAGCTCCGCCCCAAACACACACACAAACAGACACGTGCGCACACACAAGTGAGCACACTAGAACATAGCTGTCAAGCCTCCCATTTTGGCCAGGAAACTACCGTATTTTACCCCTCTTTCCCACCGTCCTCCCGTATTAGTATTCTCCCGTAAATCTCCCGTATTATAATACAAAAACAAACTTTCCTCTGCCTCTCCAAACTGAACTGTCACTAGCCTCGCGAGAACTGCAGTGTCCTGGGTTGCAGTTGTCGCGAGGTTAGTGCCGACAGCGGGAACAAATCTGGAACAACAAAAGAGAGAGATGGATGGATGTGACGAAGGAGAAGGCATTCCTGCCAAAAAAACAAAGAAGTCCTGTAAATATCTCGAAAAATGGGACAGCAAATTTACTTTCCTAAAGAGGAGCAGGATGGGCACATTATGAACTGAAAATATGTTTAAGCAATAAGCCCCTTGAAGCTGTGAGTTACTGTGATTTTACAACGGCTGAGGGGCGTTCAGGGCCCCTCAGCCGTTGTAAAATCACTGTAACTCACGGCTTCTCTGGGCTTATAGCTTTAATGAAATGGTTACCCTACATATAGCCCATAAAATAAACACACACAAAAAAGAATCATCAATTTATTGGTAATAATGCAACAATAAAACTGAGAACTATTCATTCTTCCACCAAGCAAGATCGAGCGGACAGAATGGTTGCCAAGCAACACAGACGCTGCGGTCTACCAGTGGGTTATACTGATTTTACAACGGCATGGAACGCGGCTCAGCCAATCACATTTAAGGATGGGAAGCACCCGTTTATAAACCATAAATAAATGTGCTTCATATACCCTTTGTGTTTTCATTTAGGCTGTATTATAACGTAGGAATGTTCACAGCATTTCAGTGTCAACAAAGGTTGGCCTATCAGATTCTGATCACCTAACTGTAGTTAGTAAGCGGTTGACAAGTTGTTTCTAGATATCTTGTACACCTGTCTTAAAATGTAAGGGATACTGGAGCTTGGTTGGGGTGATGGGATGGCTCGCAGCGAGCGCCAGAAAATTTCCCTTATTTTCTAATCCACAACTTGACAGGTATGCACTAGAGCGCAGCTCGGGCCGCATTTTCCCGGCCGAACCCGACCCGAGTCCGAGACAATTCTAAGCGAGCCCGACCCAAACTCAACGCAGTTTGTTACCTGACATAGTTATTGTTATTAACCCTAACCCTAGGGGAAACACTGAGTATACTATGTGCACTGTGTACTTATTGGCATTGTGCACAAATTTCGACAGGGTGGTGTTACACCAGTTACGCTCTCTGACGTCACACAGCCCTCTAAACAACAAGGGCAGCCCCCATGGATATGGCGCTGATGCAGGTGATACACGGTGAGAAATAGACAAAACATGACTTCAGGGAAATGGCTGGTCTGGTCTCTCTAACGTTAGCGAGGGGCCAAATAGAGTATTATAGCAAGGTAGTGCTCTAACGTTAACGTTAAATCTGCTAATGTTAACACATTATTGGCAGCCGCTCTAACAGCTAGTTTCCAGTGCAAGAATAGATCAAGACAAAATACGTTTCCAAATACACAGATTAACGTAAAATATAAAGTATAACAGCATCTGTGACCTTATGGGCCACATGGTCCGCCATGTTGGTTTGACTGTTTGACGTGAGTTGCCTGGAATGCTATGAAGTCGTGAGTCATGACTTGAAGTAGTAACTTACAGGTTCAGAAACTTGCCAGGAACGCAGCACGCCACACTGCATGTTTCCAAACTCAGAGTGAATGCACTCATGCACTCCAAATATGAAGAGTACGTACAGGAGTACGCGATATGAGACACAGCAATGAACTCAGAGGGAACCTGAACCTGCAGGTCAGACAAGTCACTTGTCGAACCCGTGTTACCTGTGTGACGATGATGGGCGACAGGTCTTTGAGGTTCTGGATGTGGGTCAGGAGTGAGTCTCGCAGTGCATTGTGGGTCTCAGGGGGAAGCTCGTAGAACGACGTCTGGATCTTCATCTTCATTGTCTGAGCAGCAAAGTAACACGACTCCACATCCTGTTTGAGCTGCAGCAGCTGGTCTGAGATCTCCCACGCATACATCTGTGGGACAGGAAATGATGTCACTACACCTGGTTAACACCTGACCTGCAGCAGGTTTTATATTAGTCCCTGCTGCAGGTTCCACAGGAAGTACGAACCCTCTGAGTGACGTGTGTGCGCCCTTTAAATCCTTCCTGAAAACATGAAAACTGTTAATAAAGTTGTTTCAATGTTCTTCCTGTTTACTCTCATTTGATCTTTTTTTTATCAGTAAATTAAAACTTTATTGATACAGTCCTCAACAAATTAAATGTTTCCTCTTTTGATGAACACTGAGAGATGACAGGGTGAGTGTAATTACACACAACACTTCATGTGTTCACACTGATGGTGAGGACACAACCTTCATGTGTTCACACTGATGACAACACAACATTTCATGTGTTCACACTGATGGTAACAACAACACAATACTTCATGTGTTCACACTGATGGTAACAACAGCACAATACTTCATGTGTTCACACTGATGATAACAACACTTCATGTGTTTACCCTGGTGATGGCAACACACTTAATGTGTTCACAATGATGACAACAACACAACACTTCATGTGTTCACACTGATGATAACAACACAAAGCTTCATGTGTTCACACTGATAATTAAAACAACACAACACTTCATGTGTTCACACTGATGATAAAAACACAACACTTCATGTGTTCACCCTGGTGATGGCAACACACTTAATGTATTCACAATGATGACAACAACACAACACTTCATGTGATCACACTGATGACAACAACAAAACACTTCATGTGTTCACACTGATGACAACACAACACTTCATGTAATCACACTGATGATAACACAACACTTCATGTTTTCACACTAATGATAACAACACAACACTTAATGTGATCACACTCATAAACACACCTTTTCATGTGATCACAGTGATGACGACAACAACAACAACACAACACTTCATGTGATCACACTGATAAACACACCTTTTCATGTGATCACAGTGATGACAACAACAACACAATACTTGATGTGTTCACACTGATGATAACAACACTTCATGTGTTCACACTAAAGAAAACAACACAACACTTTATGTGTTCACACTGATGATAACAACACAAAGCTTCATGTGTTCACACTGATAATTAAAACAACACAACACTTCATGTGTTCACCCTGGTGATGGCAACACACTTAATGTGTTCACAATGATGACAACAACACAACACTTCATGTGATCACAATGATGAAAACACAACACTTCATGTGATCACAATGATGACAACAACACAACAATTCATGTGATCACACAGATGATCACACCAAAACACTTCATGTGTTCACACTGATGGTGAGGACACAACCCTTCATGTGTTCACACTGATGACAACACAACACTTCATGTAATCACACTGATGATAACACAAGACTTCATGTGATCACACTGATGACAACACAACACTTCATGTGTTCACACTAATGATAACACAACACTTCATATGATCACACTGATAAACACACCTTTTCATGTGATCATAGTGATGACAACAACAACACAACACTTCATGTGTTCACCCTGGTGATGACAACACACTTCATGTGTTCACACTAATGATAACAACACAGCACTTCATGTGTTCACACTGATGACAACACAACACTTTGTGTGATCACACTGATGACAACACAACACTTCATGTGATCACACTGAAAAACACACTTTTTCATGTGATCACAGTGACAACAACAACAACACAACACTTCATGTGTTCACCCTGGTGATGACAACACACTTCATGTGTTCACACTGATGACAACAACACAACCCTTCATGTGTTCACACTGATGATAACAACACAACATTTGATGTGATCACACTGATAATAACACAACACTTCATGTGTTCACACTGATAACAACACAACACTTCATATGTTCACACTGATAACAACACAACACTTCATGTGTCCAACTGATGACAACACAAAGCTTCATGTGATCACACTGATGACAACAACACAACACTTCATGTGTTCACACTAATGATAACAACACAACACTTCATGTGATCACACTAATGGTAACACAACACTTCATGTGTTCACACTGATAACTACACAACACTTCATGTGTTCACACTGATAACAACACTTCATGTGATCACATTGATAACAACACTGCATGTGATCACACTGATAACAACACAGCACTTCATGTGTTCACAATAACACAACACTTCATGTGATCATACTGATGACAACACAACACTTCATGTGTTCACAATGATAACACAACACTTCATGTGTTCACACTGATAACAACACAACACTCCATGTGATCACACTGATGATAACAACACAACACTTCATGTGTTCACACTGATGATAACAAAACACTTCATGTGATCACACTGATGATAACAACACAACACTTCATGTGATCACACTGATGATAACAAAACACTTCATGTGATCACACTGATGATAACAACACAACACTTCATGTGATCACACTGATGATAACAAAACACTTCATGTGATCACACTGATGACAAAACAACACTTCATGTGTTCACACTGATAACAACACAACGCTTCATGTGTTCACACTGATAACAACACTGCATGTGATCACACTGATAACAACACAACACTTCATGTGTTCACAATAACACAACACTTCATGTGATCATACTGATGACAACACAGCACTTCATGTGTTCACACTAATAACATCACAACACTTCACGCGCTCACACTGATAATAACAACACAACACTTCATGTGTTCACACTGACAACACCACAACACTTCATGTGATCACACTAATGATAACAAAAGACTTCATGTGTTCACACTAATGATAACAACACAACACTTCATGTGATCACACTGATGATGACAACACAACAGTTCATGTGATCACACAAATAACAACACAACACTTCATGTGTTCACACTGATGACAACAACACAACACTTCATGTGATCAAACTGATGACAACAACACAAGATTTCATGTGATCACACTGATAACAATACAACACTTCATGTGTTCACACTGATGACAACAACACAACACTTCATGTGATCACACTGATGATAACAACACAACACTTCATGTGATCACACTGATGACAACACAACATTTCATGTGATCACACTGATAACACAACACTTCATGTGTTCATATTGATAACAGCACAACATTTCATGTGTTCACACTGATAACAACAATACAACACTTCATGTGATCACACTGATGACAACAACACAACACTTCATGTGATCACACTGATGACAACAACACAACACTTCATGTGTTCACATTGATAACAGCACAACATTTCATGTGTTCACACTGATGACAACAATACAACACTTCATGTGATCACACTGATGACAACAACACAACACTTCATGTGATCACACTGATGAAAACACAACATTTCATGTGATCACACTGATGATAACACAACACTTCATGTGATCACACTGATAACAGCAATACAACACTTCATGTGATCACACTGATGACAACAACACAACACTTCATGTGATCACACTGATGACAACAACACAACACTTCATGTGATCACACTGATGACAACACAACACTTCACGTGTTCACACTGATGACAACAACACAACACTTCATGTGATCACACTGATAACAGCACAACATTTCATGTGATCACACTGATGACAACACAACACTTCATGTGATCACACTGATGACAGCACAACATTTCATGTGTTCACACTGATGACAACAACACAACATTCCATGTGATCACACTGATGACAACAACACAACACCTCATGTGATCACACTAATGATAACAACACAACACTTCATGTGATCACACTAATGGTAACACAACACTTCATGTGTTCACACTGATAACTACACAACACTTCATGTGTCCAACTGATGACAACACAAAGCTTCATGTGTTCACACTGATGACAACAACACAACACTTCATGTGTTCACACTAATGATAACAACACAACACTTCATGTGATCACACTAATGGTAACACAACACTTCATGTGTTCACACTGATAACTACACAACACTTCATGTGTTCACACTGATAACAACACTTCATGTGATCACATTGATAACAACACTGCATGTGATCACACTGATAACAACACAGCACTTCATGTGTTCACAATAACACAACATTCCATGTGATCACACTGATGACAACAACACAACACTTCATGTGATCACACTGATAACAGCACAACATTTCATGTGATCACACTGATGACAACACAACATTTCATGTGATCACACTGATAACAGCACAACATTTCATGTGTTCACACTGATGACAACAACACAACATTCCATGTGATCACACTGATGACAACAACACAACACCTCATGTGATCACACTAATGATAACAACACAACACTTCATGTGATCACACTAATGGTAACACAACACTTCATGTGTTCACACTGATAACTACACAACACTTCATGTGTTCACACTGATGACAACAACACAACACTTCATGTGATCACACTGATAACAGCACAACATTTCATGTGATCACACTGATGACAACACAACATTTCATGTGATCACACTGATAACAGCACAACATTTCATGTGTTCACACTGATGACAACAACACAACATTCCATGTGATCACACTGATGACAACAACACAACACTTCATGTGATCACACTGATGACAACAACACAACACTTCATGTGATCACACTGATGACAACACAACACTTCATGTGATCACACTGATGACAACAACACAACACTTCATGTGATCACACTGATGACAACAACACAACACTTCATGTGATCACACTGATAACAGCACAACATTTCATGTGATCACACTGATGACAACACAACACTTCATGTGATCACACTGATGACAGCACAACATTTCATGTGTTCACACTGATGACAACAACACAACATTCCATGTGATCACACTGATGACAACAACACAACACCTCATGTGATCACACTAATGATAACAACACAACACTTCATGTGATCACACTAATGGTAACACAACACTTCATGTGTTCACACTGATAACTACACAACACTTCATGTGTTCACACTGATGACAACAACACAACACTTCATGTGATCACACTGATAACAGCACAACATTTCATGTGATCACACTGATGACAACACAACATTTCATGTGATCACACTGATAACAGCACAACATTTCATGTGTTCACACTGATGACAACAACACAACATTCCATGTGATCACACTGATGACAACAACACAACACCTCATGTGATCACACTAATGATAACAACACAACACTTCATGTGATCACACTAATGGTAACACAACACTTCATGTGTTCACACTGATAACTACACAACACTTCATGTGTTCACACTGATGACAACAACACAACACTTCATGTGATCACACTGATAACAGCACAACATTTCATGTGATCACACTGATGACAACACAACATTTCATGTGATCACACTGATAACAGCACAACATTTCATGTGTTCACACTGATGACAACAACACAACATTCCATGTGATCACACTGATGACAACAACACAACACTTCATGTGATCACACTGATGACAACACAACATTCCATCTGATCACACTGATGACAACAACACAACATTCCATGTGATCACACTGATGACAACAACACAACATTTCATGTGTTCACACTGATGACAACAACACAACATTTCATGTGATCACACTGATGACAACAACACAACATTTCATGTGTTCACACTGATGACAACAACACAACACTTCATGTGATCACACTGATGACAACAACACATTTCATGTGTTCACACTGATGATGACAACACAACATTCCATGTGATCACACTGATGACAACAACACAACATTCCATGTGATCACACTGATGATAACAACACAACACTTCATGTGATCACACTGATGACAACAACACATTTCATGTGTTCACACTGATGGCAACACAACATTCCATGTGATCACACTGATGACAACAACACAACACTTCATGTGATCACACTGATGATAACAACACAACACTTCATGTGATCACACTGATGAGAACAACACAACATTTCATGTGATCACACTGATGATAACAACACAACACTTCATGTGATCACACTGATGAGAACAACACAACATTTCATGTGATCACACTGATGATGACAACACAACATTTCATGTGTTCACACTGATGACAACACAACATTCCATGTGATCACACTGATGACAACAACACAACACTTCATGTGATCACACTGATAACAGCACAACATTTCATGTGATCACACTGATGACAACACAACATTTCATGTGATCACACTGATAACAGCACAACATTTCATGTGTTCACACTGATGACAACAACACAACATTCCATGTGATCACACTGATGACAACAACACAACACCTCATGTGATCACACTAATGATAACAACACAACACTTCATGTGATCACACTAATGGTAACACAACACTTCATGTGTTCACACTGATAACTACACAACACTTCATGTGTTCACACTGATGACAACAACACAACACTTCATGTGATCACACTGATAACAGCACAACATTTCATGTGATCACACTGATGACAACACAACATTTCATGTGATCACACTGATAACAGCACAACATTTCATGTGTTCACACTGATGACAACAACACAACATTCCATGTGATCACACTGATGACAACAACACAACACTTCATGTGATCACACTGATGACAACACAACATTCCATCTGATCACACTGATGACAACAACACAACATTCCATGTGATCACACTGATGACAACAACACAACATTTCATGTGTTCACACTGATGACAACAACACAACATTTCATGTGATCACACTGATGACAACAACACAACATTTCATGTGTTCACACTGATGACAACAACACAACACTTCATGTGATCACACTGATGACAACAACACATTTCATGTGATCACACTGATGATGACAACACAACATTCCATGTGATCACACTGATGACAACAACACAACATTCCATGTGATCACACTGATGATAACAACACAACACTTCATGTGATCACACTGATGACAACAACACATTTCATGTGTTCACACTGATGGCAACACAACATTCCATGTGATCACACTGATGACAACAACACAACACTTCATGTGATCACACTGATGATAACAACACAACACTTCATGTGATCACACTGATGAGAACAACACAACATTTCATGTGATCACACTGATGATAACAACACAACACTTCATGTGATCACACTGATGAGAACAACACAACATTTCATGTGATCACACTGATGATGACAACACAACATTTCATGTGTTCACACTGATGACAACAACACAACACTTCATGTGATCACACTGATGATAACAACACAACACTTCATGTGATCACACTGATGAGAACAACACAAGATTTCATGTGATCACACTGATGATGACAACACAACATTCCATGTGATCACACTGATGACAACAACACAACACTTCATGTGATCACACTGATGAGAACAACACAACACTTCATGTGATCACACTGATGATGACAACACAACATTTCATGTGTTCACACTGATGACAACAACACAACATTTTATGTGATCACACTGATGATGACAACACAACACTTCATGTGTTCACCCTGGTGATGACAACACACTTCACAGGGTTTGGTTGAGAGCTCACATGTCTGCTCAGCAGTGACAGCCTAACTTTAGCTGTGTGATGGCTCATGTTAGCATCATGATGATCTGCTGTCAGAGTTAACATGACGTTAGCATCATGCTAACTCTGACAGCAGATCATCTATAACTGATAGATTTATGAACAGGGTTTGGTTGAGAGCTCACATGTCTGCTCAGCAGTGACAGCCTAACTTTAGCTGTGTGATGGTCTCATGGAGTCAGAAACATTAGCCATGCTAACATGCTAACAGAGCTAGCATCCCGGGCCTGTTGAACTCCTCTGAGAATTAAAAACATTCAGATTCTACGTCTGATGAAACACTGACAGACGTCACAGTATTAAACCCCCTGACTTAATGATGAACCCATTAATCATGACGTCACACATACACACACCTATTTACAGTTTGTGTTTTCATCCATTCATTTCGCTAGCCTAGCTTAGCCACCATGCTAACGTAAACCTCCGGTTCCTCTGAGCCTGCGCAGTTCGGCTCACCTGTCCTTTATTAAACAGGTAAAACATTAAAACCCGGTCCACACAGGTACATTGACTCCCCCACCCCCACACCCCTCCGTCCCCCTCACCGCCTCCCCCGCTCCCCCGGCACGGCCTCTCCCATTTTCTTACCGATCTCTGGAGCTCTCCGAGCCACACCGAGGCTCGCTCCTTCCCGGACGGGTCCGGGTCGTGGTACAGGGCCTGGACCGCCTGGTAGACCAGGGCCAGGTTCGGTTTGCCCCCTTCCATGGCTCGGTCCGAATCAGGGATGAGATAAGGCAGAAAGTTCACGGGCAGCACGGCGGAGCTGACAGAGTCCTACACGGTCTGTGTGTCGACCGCCATCTCGCACAGAGTTCCCTCTACCGACCAGAAACACGAGCACAAACATTAGTTCCGCTCTGTCAGGATGGGACGACGCTACAGAGAACCCCATTCAAAAAAAACTTTATTTACAAATACTGTAATTTAATTTGTGTTCATAGACAAAGCTACAAAACTTTATTTAAAGAAAACCCTTAAATTCATCTGTCTGCGTTTAGAGATACAACCCCCCCCCACAAAACTTTATTTAACAAAATTTTTTATTTAATCTGTTTAAAGATAAAAACACAAACCTTTATTTAAAAAACATTTAATTTCATCTAACTGTGTTTATAAACAGACACAAAACTTTATTTAAAAAACATTTAATTTCATCTAACTGTGTTTATAAACAGACACAAAACTTTATTTAAAAAACATTTAATTTAATGTGTTTATAAACAGACACAAAACTTTATTTAAAAACATATAATTTAATATAACTGTGTTTAACAGACATAAAACTTTATTTAAAAACATTTAATTTAATCTGACTGTGTTTAACAGACATAAAACTTTATTTAAAAACATTTAATTTGATCTAACTGTGTTTAACAGACATAAAACTTTATTTAAAAACATTAAATTTGATCTAACTGTGTTTATAAACAGACACAAAACTTTATTTAAAAAACATTTAATTTGATCTAACTGTGTTTATAAACCAACACAAAACTTTATTTACAAACATTTAATTTAATCTGACTGTGTTTAACAGACACAAAACTTTATTTAAAAAACATTTAATTTCATAAAACTGTGTTTATAAACAAACACAAAACTTTATTGAAAAACATTAAATTTAATCTAACTGTGTTTATAAACAGGCGCAAAACTTTATTTTAAAAACCTTTAATTTCATCTGTGTTTATAAACAAACACAAAACTTTATTTAAAAACATTAAATTTAATCTAACTGTGTTTATAAACAGGCACAAAACTTTATTTACAAAACACATTATTTAATCTGACTGTGTTTAACAGACACAAAATTTATTCAAAAAACCCCTTTAATTTAATCTGACTGTGTTTATAAACAGACACAAAACTTTATTTACAAACATTTAATTTAATATAACTGTGTTTAACAGACATAAAACTTTATTTAAAAACATTTAATTTAATCTGACTGTGTTTATCAACAGACATAAAACTTTATTTACAAACATTTAATTTAATCTGACTGTGTTTAACAGACACAAAACTTTATTTAAAAACATTTAATTTAATCTGACTGTGTTTATAAACAGACATAAAACTTTATTTAAAAACATTAAATTTAATCTGTGTTTATAAACAGACATAAAACTTTATTTAAAAACATAAAATTTAATCTGACTGTGTTTATCAACAGACACAAAACTTTATTTAAAAAAACATTTAATTTAATCTGACTGTGTTTAACAGACACAAAACTTTATTTAAAAACAGGTGCTCCAGGTGCTCTGACATGTTCTCCCCGTGTCAGCGTGGGTTTCCTCCAGGTGCACCGACATGTTCTCCCGTGTCAGCGTGGGTTTCCTCCAGGTGCTCCGACATGTTCTCCCGTGTCAGCGTGGGTTTCCTCCAGGTGCTCTGACATGTTCTCCCGTGTCAGCGTGGGTTTCCTCCAGGTGCTCCGTGTATAAACTTGTGGATACTGAGTGCATACAAAATGAAAATGTTCCATGTCGTTTTCCACATGCTGGTTGACAAACTCGCTCACAGCTTTACATCATGATTTAAATACCTGGATTTAATCCTCACAGTGAACAGAGAGATGATGTCATGACGCTGATGGCGGCGGCAGTGAATCACCTCCTAACTAAGGTCGTATCGTACCCATACTTCATCTGAAACTCTCAGTCTGGTCACAATACAACCTCGGCTCTGAAGGTGAACTTCATCCACGCACATTCAGACAGACAGGAAGTGATGACACGACA
The DNA here is from genome assembly GCA_019142605.1 of Cephalopholis sonnerati. Lineage (NCBI taxonomy): Eukaryota > Metazoa > Chordata > Actinopteri > Perciformes > Serranidae > Cephalopholis > Cephalopholis sonnerati. The sequence continues at coordinate 86,706 of JAGQAX010000022.1, read as the reverse complement.
TAAGGAGGACGTCAAACTAACAAAACAACTGGAAATCAAAAACACACCTTTGTTGATGTGATGCTTCATCCTCTGAAGGTGAGACGATGAAGGGATGAAGTGATGAAGGGATGCAGCAAGTTTCTGAGTCTTTTCTCAAGGCTGTGAAGACAATGAAGTGAGGATGATGAAGTGAAGATGATGAAGTGAAGATGATGAAGTGAGTATGATGAAGTGAAGATGATGAAGTGATGATGAAGTGAGGACGATGAAGTAATGATGATGAAGTGATGATGATGAAGTGAGGATGATGAAGTGATGATGAAGTGAGGACGATGAAGTGAAGATGATGAAGTGATGATGAAGTGAGGACGATGAAGTGAAGATGATGAAGTGATGATGAAGTGAGGACGATGAAGTGAGGACGATGAAGTGAAGATGATGAAGTGATGATGATGAAGTGATGATGAATAAGTGAGGATGATGAAGTGAGGACGATGAAGTGATGATGATGAAGTGATGATGATGAAGTGAGGACGATGAAGTGATGATGATGAAGTGAGGATGGTGAAGTGAAGATGATGAAGTGATGATGAAGTGAGGACGATGAAGTGAAGACGATGAAGTGATGACGATGAAGTGATGATGATGAAGTGAGGATGATGAAGTGAGGACGATGAAGTGAAGATGATGAAGTGATGATGAAGTGAGGACGATGAAGTGAGGATGATGAAGTGAAGATGATGAAGTGAGGACGATGAAGTGATGATGATGAAGTGATGATGATGAAGTGAAGATGATGAAGTGATGATGATGAAGTGAGGACGATGAAGTGATGATGATGAAGTGATGATGATGAAGTGAGGACAACGATGATGATGATGAGGAGTGCAGACTAAGTGAGGATGAGGAGCGAAGATGCGGAGCGGAGGCAGAGACTGATGTCTTTATGTAGCTCCTCAGATTAACCAGTTAAACCAGTTTAAACCAGTTTACTGGTCTTTCTGTGTCTAATCTGATGATCTGAGGACGTTGGGAGGATTTGGAGGATGAAGACGACGACCTGCTCAGGTAAATCTCAAACATCCGGATTAGACGTGAGGTCACAGTAAATGTTCTTATCGGAATTTACTGGAGAGACCACCTGCTGCTGCTGACCACCATCATCATCATCACCATCATCATCATCAATCAGTCAATCAATTTTATTTATAAAGCCCAATATTACAAATCACAATTTGCCTCAGAGGCTTTACAGCATACAACATCCCTCTGACCCTCTGTCCTCTGTCCCTCTGTCCTCTGTCCCTCTGTCCCTCTGTCCTCTGTCCTCTGTCCCTCTGTACTCTGTCCCTCTGTCCTCTGTACTCTGTCCCTCTGTCCTCTGTCCTCTGTCCCTCTGTACTCTGTCCTCTGTCCCTCTGTCCTCTGTACTCTGTCCCTCTGTCCTCTGTACTCTGTCCCTCTGACCCTCTGTCCCTCTGTCCTCTGTCCCTCTGTCCCTCTGTCCTCTGTCCCTCTGTACTCTGTCCTCTGTCCCTCTGTCCTCTGTACTCTGTTCCTCTGTACTCTGTCCCTCTGTCCTCTGTACTCTGTCCTCTGTACTCTGTCCCTCTGTCCTCTGTACTCTGTCCTCTGTCCCTCTGTCCTCTGTACTCTGTCCCTCTGTACTCTGTCCTCTGTCCCTCTGTCCTCTGTACTCTGTTCCTCTGTTCCTCTGTACTCTGTCCTCTGTACTCTGTCCTCTGTCCCTCTGTCCCTCTGTCCTCTGTACTCTGTCCGTCTGTCCTCTGTCCCTCTGTACTCTGCCCTCTGTCCCTCTGTACTCTGTCCCTCTGTACTCTGTCCTCTGTCCCTCTGTACTCTGTCCCTCTGTCCTCTGTACTCTGTCCTCTGTCCCTCTGTTCTCTGTACTCTGTCCCTCTGTCCTCTGTCCTCTGTCCCTCTGTACTCTGTCCCTCTGCCCTTTGTCCTCTGTACTCTGTCCTCTGTCCCTCTGTCCTCTGTCCTCTGTCCCTCTGTCCTTTGTCCTCTGTCCCTCTGTCCTTTGTCCTCTGTCCTCTGTCCCTCTGTCCTTTGTCCTCTGTACTCTGTACTCTGTCCTCTGTCCCTCTGTCCTTTGTCCTCTGTCCTCTGTCCCTCTGTACTCTGTCCTCTGTCCTCTGTCCCTCTGTACTCTGTCCTCTGTCCCTCTGTCCTCTGTACTCTGTCCCTCTGTCCTCTGTACTCTGTCCTCTGTCCCTTTGTCCTCTGTCCCTCTGTCCTCTGTACTCTGTCCCTCTGTCCTCTGTCCTCTGTCCCTCTGTCCCTCTGTCCTCTGTACTCTGTCCTCTGTCCCTCTGTCCTCTGTACTCTGTCCCTCTGTCCTCTGTCCCCTCTGTCCCTCTGTCCTCTGTCCCTCTGTCCCTCTGTACTCTGTCCTCTGTCCCTCTGTCCTCTGTACTCTGTCCTCTGTACCTCTGTCCCTCCGTCCTCTGTCCCTCTGTCCTCTGTACTCTGTCCTCTGTCCCTCTGTCCTTTGGACCCTCACAGCTGATCAGGAAAAACCCTTTAACCTGAGGAAGAGCAGCTGAGGAGGGATCCCTCTTCCAGGACGGACAGACGAGCAATAGATGTTGTACAGAACAGATCAATATAATAAATTAACAGTAACCCATATGACACAATGAGACATAAGGAGGGACAGAGATTATATTATATGTAATATAATGGTGATGGTATATCACCATGGTAAATATATATTTATACCATGGTCTGGGTGAATACTCGATTCTGATTGGCTGCAGGGTGTCCGTTAAAAAGTGTTGTAGGACACCTATAAAATAGTTCCGGTCAAATAGCCTGATTGTTCTAAATTACTGCGCTGGCTCAAGCGCTAGTTGGTAACCGTGGCAACAGAAACTCAGAACATACGTTAAAGACATTTAATGATCAGAGTGAATGGTGGATAATATTTCTTGCAATAAAAACGATTTAGGAAACTATCTGTGGACTTAGATTCTTTGAAACAAAATCTCTCATCATCCTCTGGACACACACAAGCGGTAAGAGGTGCACGTGCCCTCTGAAATGACACTCTGTACCACGTAACATAACGTCAAGCAATCATCTCACTTCCCTCCACTGATTAGGCCTAATATAACAGCTGCGGCCGACCGAGCTGCAGGCTCTGTGGCCAGAGCCGGTTACCTTGGCAACGCGTCACAACAAGAGATATTAAATAGTCCACTCAGCCGCTTCTTGTCAAAAACTTAGGATTTTAACGGTAAAAACAACATTAATGCATTAATAATTGATTTAATATTTATTTCTTTCGTAAGTGACCATGGTATAAGCGGGATAATGCCCTTCGCGTTGGCCACTTGCTTCCGCAAAATATATTATATATATATGTAAACATCAAATAAACACCAAATAAACATTGAATAAACATCAAATAAATAGCAAATAAACATTAATAAACACCAAATAAACATTAGACAAACATCAGATAAACATCAAATAAACGGCGAATACATGCCAAACAAACCAAATAAGCGTCGAATAAACTTTGAATAGACATCAGATAAACATTGAATAGATGTCAAATAAACTTTAAATAAAGATCTAATAAATGTTAAATAAACATCAAACAAACATCAAATGGAGATTACATAAACATTAAATAAACATCAGATAAACATCAAATAAACATCAGATAAACATTAAATAAACACGAGATAAGCATTAAATAAATATTAAATAAACATCAAATAAACATTAAATAAACATCAAATAAACATTAAATAAACACCAAATAAACATTAAATAAACTTTAAATAGACATCAAATAAACATTAAATAAACGTCAAATAAACATCAAATAAACATAGGATAAACATTTAATAAACATCAAATAAACATTAAATAAACGTCAAATAAACATCAGATAAACATCAGATAAACATCAAATAAACATCAGATAAGCATTAAATAAACATTAAATAAACACCAAATAAACATTAAATAAACACCAAATAAACATTAAATAAACATTAAATAAACTTTAAATAAACATCAAATAAACGTCAGATAATTGAAGTTAAATGAAGTGGTAAATTACAGTTTAAAGGGTTAACAGAAGTTATCAGTGATCATTCAGAGACTCAAACATGTCAGTATTGATGACTGATGATTGATCATTGATCACTGATTATCGATCATTGATTATCAATCACTGATGACTGATCATTGATCACTGATTATTGAGTATTGATCACTGATTATTGATGACTGGTGATTGATTGTTGATCACTTATTATTGATCATTTATTATCGATCACTGATGATTGATTATTGATCACTATTTATTGATCATTTATCAGTCATTGCTGATTATTGACTATTGATCACTGATTATTGGTGACTGATTATTGATCACTTATTATTGATGATTTATCATTGATCACTGATTATTGATTATTGATCACTGATAACTGATGATTGAATATTCATCACTGAGTATTGGTGACTGATTATTGATTGTTGATCACTTATTATTTATCATTTTATTTATCACTGATAACTGATCACTGATTATTGATCACTGATAACTGATTATTAATGACTTATTACTGATCATTGATTATTGATCACTGATCATTGATTATTGACCACTGATTATTGATTACTGATTATTGGTCATTGATCACAGATCATTGATCACGGATTGATTATTGATTACTGATTATTGAATGTTTTAAGACATTATATTTATCTTTGTGTTGAGATTTAAACAAGAAGACAGTGACACAGCGGTCTGTCCTCAACAGTCCTCTGCTGTCTGTCCTCAACTGTCCTCTACTGTTTGTCTGTGTGTTAAACATCCATCTGTATTGTCTTTGATATAAACTCTGTTTAAACATGTATTGTCTTTAATATAAACTCTGTTTAAACATGTATTGTCTTTAATATAATCCCTAACCCTGATGAACGTGGTTCCCCGCTCTGTCTGATTTCAGCCTGTTTGGCGTTAAACCTTGTCGGTAAGCAGATTAACGTGTCGTGCAGAAAACACTGACGATGTTAATACTTTCGGAAAATTAAAGCAGGGGGTTAGGGTTCACAGTAAGTGGTTTATGAGTGTATATAAAGAGGCTGAGGTCGTCAGGTGTGGTAGAAAGCTCAGGGTCGTCATGGGGAAATACTTCCACCTATATGAGAACATCTCTAAGGTCAGTCCCTTCGAGGGGCCGCAGTACTACCTGGCCCCTCAGTGGGTGTTTCACCTGCAGACCCTCTTCATGGGCTTTGTCCTGTTCGCTGGAATGCCGCTAAACTTTATTGTTCTCTTCGTGACGCTCAAGTACAAGAAGCTCCGAGTCCCTCTGAACTACATCCTGGTCAACATCTCCGTCGCAGGATTCATCTTCGTCACCTTCTCCGTCAGTCAGGTGTTCGCCTCCACCATGAAGGGATACTTCTTCCTGGGTCACACCATGTGTGCTCTGGAGTCAGCCATGGGCTCAATAGCAGGTAAAAGACGTCAGCTCTGATTGGACCACAGAAGACATGTTGTAAAGCTTTAGGTGATAACGTCTGCTGAAACTGTCTCTGTGTCCACGCAGGACAGCAGGAGACAGACAGTCTGTCCGTCCTCTTGTGATTGTCTCTAATTCATTAGAATCTGCCACGGCTAAACCAATCAGAGCCGAGGATTCTTTGACACAGCTGTCGGTCACGTCAGTCACTGCCGGTGTCAAACGAAGCAGCGCTGATCAAATATGAACCAAGATTCTGTCACTGGGACGTTTTCTGTCCTCAGACATGTTTTAATGTTTTTACCTGTTTAATGTTTGTGAAGCGGCGGCCATGTTGGATTCCGTTACACTGAGCACCAAGGCCCGCCCACTGCTAAAATAAAATCTGTGTGTGGAGATATTTGATAATGATGTAATGTTTCTGTCCTTCATCCCCTCGGTCCCCTCTGTCCTCTTCAGGACTGGTGACGGCCTGGTCTTTGGCTGTCTTGTCCTTTGAGAGGTACCTGGTCATCTGTAAACCGTTCGGAGCCTTTAAGTTCGGCAGTAACCATGCTCTGACTGCTGTCGCCTTCACCTGGTTCATGGGAATTGGCTGTGCCATCCCACCTTTCTTTGGATGGAGCAGGTAGATGACACACCTGTAGGTGCTGCTTTCTACAGAGTTCACATGTTGTCTTAAACACAACACGTGGGACATGTTCTCAGGTACATCCCGGAGGGTCTGGGCTGCTCCTGCGGACCTGACTGGTACACTCACAATGAGGAGTTCAACTGCAGCAGCTACACAAACTTCCTGATGGTGACCTGCTTCATCGCTCCGCTCGGCATCATCATCTTCTCGTACTCTCAGCTACTGGGCGCTCTGAGAGCGGTGAGTTTAACCCCAACAAACCTGATGCATCATTTTACCAAACATTGTTTAAGGTTTTGGTCGAAGGTCCTGGTCTTGTCTCTTGTGTTCAGGTAGCAGCCCAGCAGACGGAGTCAGCCTCAACCCAGAAGGCGGAGAAGGAAGTTTCGAGGATGATCATCGTCATGGTGGGATCTTTCATCACCTGTTACGGTCCGTATGCCCTCGCTGCTCTGTACTTTGCCTACTCTTCAGACGAAAACAAAGATTATCGACTTGTCACCATCCCGGCTTTTTTCTCCAAGAGCTCATGTGTCTATAACCCTCTGATCTACGCCTTCATGAACAAACAGGTGAGCTGATGTGTGGTGGTAACATTACACAGGAAGTGGTAGACATAAATACAAACAGGAAGTGACCTGTGTTCCATCATGTTTATAATGTGATGATAGTTAATATATAGATATAAAACAGAAACTAGACGGACACTCGCAGAATTCAGAGCTCCGAAATGTTCGACGAGTAAATGTTAATGAAGGTAAAAAATACTCAACGAAGATCCATGAGTTTATCTGTAGTCCTGCTGACAGACAGACAGGAGAACAGAGAGACAGACAGACAGACAGACAGACAGACGGACAGACAGAAAGACAGGAGGACAAACAGACAGATAGACAGACAGACAGACAGGAGGACAGACAGACAGGTTTAATAAAACCCTGACGACAGTTGTTTTTTCTCCTCAGTTTAACGGCTGCATCATGGAGACAGTGTTTGGAAAGAAAATGGACGAATCGTCTGAAGTTTCCTCGAAGACCGAAGTGTCCTCAGTGTCCACGTCTTCTTAATAAAACTGAACTTTACAGAGAAAATATTCTCTGAAGATTTCTGACAAACATGTAAATAAAACAAAGTTTTCAGGTTCTTCTTTATTTTACTGTAGAACATCTGTGTTTAGATAAAAGGCAACGGAAAAATAAATAAATAAAAATGTTAATGAAGAGTTTGTTTGTCCTTGGTTTCTTTTAAACTGAATAAAGGTTCAACAGGGACGTTCACTCAAACAAACACAAACAAAACCTTCACACTTTGAATGTTTATTGACAAACAGGCTGTAAAAGTTTCTGTGAGAACACAAACTGATGACATTGAATATTCTGAAGACATTTACACATCTTTTGACTTTATTGTACTTTACCATTACTCCAGCAAATCTGATCTGGTTCTGGATCTTGTTCTGGTTCCGTTCAGGAGGTAAAGAAACCAGAACAGAACCTGATCCATGTTCGTGGAGAAGAGTTTCATTAAAGTTCTGAAACCATCTGAGAGTGCTGATCAGAAATCAGTCAGCGATGAACAGAAACATAAGATTTACAAAAACTGGAAATTGATCACAGCAGCAAAAAAGTGAAAACTTTAACAACAACCAGAGTGAAGAGCAGAAATGACCCAACATGGACAAAATATAACGCCCAAAAAACTGTAAATTAAATGTGTAAAACATTTAAAAAAGATCAAAGTGACCTGTCGAGGCAATTTTTAAAGTCCAAACGTGAACACACACAGGTGTGAAAAGCTTTTCTGTATAAAATAAATTATTCCTCAAAAACAGGAGTAAATATTTAAAAATCTGCTACATCTCTAAAACTCGTCGTGTCTTAGTAACGCCTCCCCGAAGTCCGTCACCTGACTCCCAACAAATATGTCGTAGTTGTTGAGGATTTCATCTTTGGTGAGTTTTCCATCCTGAACGAAGACAGAAAAAAAAACAAACACAGGTGAATGTACCTCAGTGATTAAAGGGTTAAACAGGTAAATATACCTCAGTGATTAAAGGGTTAAACAGGTGAATATACCTCAGTGATTAAAGGGTTAAACAGGTGAATATACCTCAGTGATTAAAGGGTTAAAAACAGGTGAATATACCTCAGTGATTAAAGAGTTAAACAGGTGAATATACCTCAGTGATTAAAGGGTTAAACAGGTGAATATACCTCGGTGATTAAAGGGTTAAACAGGTGAATATGCCTCGATGATTAAAGGGTTAAACAGGTGAATATACCTCGGTGATTAAAGGGTTAAACAGGTAAATATGCCTCAGTGATTAAAGGGTTAAACAGGTGAATATACCTCGGTGATTAAAGGGTTAAACAGGTAAATATGCCTCAGTGATTAAAGGGTTAAACAGGTGAATATACCTCGGTGATTAAAGAGTTAAACAGGTGAATATAGCTCAGTGATTAAAGGGTTAAACAGGTGAATATACCTCAGTGATTAAAGAGTTAAACAGGTGAATATACCTCAGTGATTAAAGGGTTAAACAGGTATCTCACCTGGTCACTGTCAGACTCGTGCAGCAGGTGTTTGGCCTCGGCCTCGGCGTGGTCGTAGTCCGACGGGAGGATCCAGTCCAGAGTTTCTTCTTTGTCCATTTTTCCGTCTTTGTTTTTGTCTCTGAAGTCTGAGAACTGTTGACGTTCGGTCACCACCCACTCTGGTTCTTCATTGTCCTCTTCCTCGGCGGCATACATGTCGCCTATGACCACGAGACAAAGAGACAAACGAGTGCTTTACACTGCGTGACCTTTACAACACGAACATACGATGACATCATCATTCTGTTTACAAATCAACAACGAAACATTTCAGACAGCACAGTTTCTATTGGCTGACTAAGCATTTCCTGTCATGTGACCGCCACCTGTGTCAGAGGGTGGAGACGCTCAAACTTCACTCGTGTAACCTCCACCTGAACGCCTTCTGACAGAGAGAGACTATAACTCACCGATGTACTCCTTCAGGTCGATGAAACCGTCGCCGTTCTTGTCGATGTCTTCCATTGTTTCCTGTGACAGAGAGAAAACACACGCCATCAGTGACATCCTGTCTGTGAAATCATGTCAGTGACATCACGTCTGTGACATCACAATTGTGACATCATTCTCACCTGCACCACGATGTCCTTCATGTGATCGTGATCCTCAGGATGAAGAAAAGCTGTGAACTCCTGCTTGTCTGCGATCATGTCTCCGTTTCTGTCTGCAACTTTGAAACGTCTCTCGTCCCTCGCCATCATGTGAGTGTAGTTGTAGTCTGTGTCCATCTGAGGGTCCTCTGTTAGGGGTCATCAATCAATCGATCAGAGAATCAATCAAAGAATCAACAACTGCTGCTGGTACTTTACAAGCAGACAGTTCTTACCCAAGTAGCTGCCGTATGTGACGTTCTTGTACTCGTCCCAGCTGATCAGACCGTCGGCGTTCATGTCGAAGTCTTTCCACTGATGCTCCACGCTGTCCGACACGTGTTTCTTCTGAGCCAGTTTGATCCAGTTCTTCAGCTCGTCCTCAGAAATAAAACCGTCTTTGTTGGTGTCGATTTTGTCCACGATGATGCTGCAGAAACACAAACACACTATTTTATTACTGATCATATCTGTAACACTGAAGATCAGCGTCCGACTGATCGAGACACATCTGTCCCTTCTGTAAATGACGACGTCCACGAGACTGAAACATCTCGCACACTGATTCTGACACAGCTCTTCATCACAGTGATTCATCTGTTGTCTCAGTGATGTTTCAGGTGTTTCTGATGTTTCAGGTGTTTCGTCTGTTTCAGTTGTCTCAGGTGTTTCTGATGTTTCAGGTGTTTCGTGTGTTTCAGGTGTCTCAGGTGTTTCTGATGTTTCTGATGTTTCAGGTGTTGCTGATGCCTCAGGTGTTTCTGATGTCTCAGGTGTTTCAGGTGTTTCTGATGTTTCAGGTGTCTCAGGTGTTTCTGATGTTTCAGGTGTTTCTGATGTTTCAGGTGTTGCTGATGTCTCAGGTGTTTCCGATGTTTTAGGTGTCTCAGGTGTTTCAGGTGTTTCTGATGTTTCAGGTGTTTCTGACGTTTCTGATGTTTCAGGTGTTTCTGATGTCTCAGGTATTTCAGGTGTTTCAGGTGTCTCAGGTGTTTCAGGTGTTTCTGATGTCTCAGGTGTTTCAGGTGTTTCTGATGTTTCAGGTGTTTCTGATGTTACTGAATGAACCGAGGTGAGTCACTAAAATAAACTCGTGTGTAAACAAATAAAAACTGAGTGAACCTGTAGAACCTGTTTTGGACGGTTCCACCAGGAACCAGGAAATAAAATCCAGTGTGCCTGCTTATAAAAATAAACCTGCCTGAACATGTTGACAGGACAACACACCTGCAGCTCAGGTGATGTTTGAGGGCACGTATGTTCTGATTTAAAGTTTTTCTACATTAAAAATAAAAACACAGGAACTCACCCGAGCCTGCGTTTGCTCTCCTCTGGTGGGAGGTTGTCGAAGGTTTTGGCCTCGTCCTGACCCAGAAAGGCTTCGTGGTCGTAGTCATAGTTTTTGTTGTCGTCATGTTCGAGGTGGCTGAGAGGTTCTTCCTCATGAACCCGAGTCTTCTTCTCTGTTGGTTTAGTGCTGCCAGAGACGACGCACAGGACGAAACACATCAGCAATGGACGGATCATCCTGACAGACTGATGGACAGGAAACAGACGGCCGACATTAAAACTCAAGTTTGATTCAGAACATTTGTGATGTCCACAGACATAAAAGATTTATTTACTAAAAACACTGATGTTTGATATGAAAGCAGCTCAGTGTTTGATCAGAAATACATCAATACTCTTATTGATTAATAAACATCAATACTCTTATTGATTAATAAACATCAATACTCTTATTGATTAATAAACATCAGTACTCTTACTGATTAATTAACATCAATACTCTTAGTGATTAATGAACATCAATACTCTTACTGATTAATAAACATCAATACTCTTATTGATTAATAAACATCAATACTCTTACTGAGTAATAAACATCAATACTCTTACTGATTAATAAACATCAATACTCTTATTGATTAATAAACATCAATACTCTTACTGATTAATAAACATCAATACTCTTATTGATTAATAAACATCAGTACTCTTACTGATTAATAAACATCAGTACTGTTATTGATTAATAAACATCAATACTCTTACTGATTAATAAACATCAATACTTCTATTGATTAATAAACATCAGTACTCTTACTGATTAATAAACATCAATACTCTTATTGATTAATTAACATCAATACTCTTATTGATTAATAAACATCAATACTCTTACTGAGTAATAAAAATCAATACTCTTATTGATTAATAAACATCAGTACTCTTATTGATTAATAAACATCAGTACTCTTATTGATTAATAAACATCAGTACTCTTATTGATTAATAAACATCAATACTCTTACTGATTAATAAACATCAATACTTCTATTGATTAATAAACATCAGTACTCTTACTGATTAATAAACATCAATACTCTTATTGATTAATTAACATCAATACTCTTATTGATTAATAAACATCAATACTCTTACTGAGTAATAAAAATCAATACTCTTATTGATTAATAAACATCAGTACTCTTATTGATTAATAAACATCAGTACTCTTACTGATTAATAAACATCAGTACTCTTATTGATTAATAAACATCAATACTCTTACTGATTAATAAACATCAATACTTCTATTGATTAATAAACATCAGTACTCTTACTGATTAATAAACATCAATACTCTTACTGATTAATAAACATCAATATTCTTATTGATTAATAAACATCAGTACTCTTATTGATTAATAAACATCAATACTCTTACTGATTAGTAAACATCAATACTTCTATTGATTAATAAACATCAGTACTCTTACTGATTAATAAACATCAATACTTCTATTGATTAATAAACATCAGTACTCTTACTGATTAATAAACATCAATACTCTTATTGATTAATTAACATCAATACTCTTATTGATTAATAAACATCAATACTCTTACTGAGTAATAAAAATCAATACTCTTATTGATTAATAAACATCAGTACTCTTATTGATTAATAAACATCAGTACTCTTATTGATTAATAAACATCAATACTCTTACTGATTAATAAACATCAATACTTCTATTGATTAATAAACATCAGTACTCTTACTGATTAATAAACATCAATACTCTTATTGATTAATAAACATCAATACTCTTACTGAGTAATAAAAATCAATACTTCTATTGATTAATAAACATCAGTACTCTTACTGATTAATAAACATCAATACTCTTATTGATTAATTAACATCAATACTCTTATTGATTAATAAACATCAATACTCTTACTGAGTAATAAAAATCAATACTCTTATTGATTAATAAACATCAGTACTCTTATTGATTAATAAACATCAGTACTCTTACTGATTAATAAACATCAGTACTCTTATTGATTAATAAACATCAATACTCTTACTGATTAATAAACATCAATACTTCTATTGATTAATAAACATCAGTACTCTTACTGATTAATAAACATCAATACTCTTACTGATTAATAAACATCAGTACTCTTATTGATTAATAAACATCAGTACTCTTACTGATTAATAAACATCAATACCCTTATTGATTAATAAACATCAATACTCTTACTGATTAATAAACATCAATATTCTTATTGATTAATGATTGATTAATATTAATATTGATCAATAACTGAAAAAAAAATTAAGTCAACACTTTGTTTTTATTTCATGTTTCACAGCTTAAAGATCTGCGACTGTTTTTTATCCTCTCAGTAGATTCATTCTATTTAAACTCTGAGTCAGTGAGTCGAGATCACCATCATCATCATCACCACCATCATCATCATCACCACCATCATCAACATCATCATCATCACCATCATCATCATCACCATCACCATCATCACCATCATCATCATCATCACCATCACCATCATCACCATCATCATCATCACTATTATCATCATCACCATCACCATCATCATCATCACCATCATCACCATCATCATCATTATCATCATCACCATCACCATCATCATCATCACCATCACCATCATCATCATCACCACCATCATCATCATCATCATCATCATCATCATCACCATCATCATCACCACCATCATCATCATCACCATTATCATCATCACCATCACCATCACCACCATCATCATCATCACCACCATCATCATCATTATCATCATCACCATCACCATCATCATCATCATCATCATCACCACCATCATCATCATCATCATCACCATCACCATCATCATCATCATTATCATCCGTCCACCTGAATGAATGGTCTTTATTGTCATTGCACATGTTAGAGCTACGAAATTTATTTCAGTTTCAGCCCGTCCAAGACAGGAGCGGGAGAACTGTGGGTCACAGGTGAGTCTGATTAAAGAGTGTAATCACTGCAGTGTAATGTGACTGACTCAGAGACTAATTATGTCTTTGTTCACTGCAGTTTAAATGTTTCTGTATTTTAATTTGTTGTAATGAAGTTTTGTAGTTTTTTAAAACAACATTGTTCTGACAGCTTTAGTTTTTTTTCTTTTGAGCAGCTTAATGATGATGATTAAAGGTTAAAATACCTGATAATATCTGAAGTCTTTAAACTCAGCTCGACGACTTACAACATAAAAAAACTGCTCCGATATTAAAACATCAATAAAATCTTTATTTACAACAACATGCTGACAGAAGTTATTTCAGATATTTTAGATACTGAAACTTCAACCTGTGATACTTTAAAATAAAACAAACCTGACCTGGAGGAAATTTGTCTTCAGCAAAAAAAACAGCTGGACACAGACAATGCACCCCCACAGGACAAATGACAGGCAGTGGACAGTGAGGACAGTGTGGACAGTGTGGACAGCAAGGACAGTGTGGACAGTGTCGACAGCGAGGTGTCACATGACATCAAGTAATATTGCACATATCCCATAATAACCTGCCCAAACTACAGGACAATGAGTGGGACAAAGTTCAGCTGTGTCTCATTAATGTCTTCAGAGACGTCCTGCTGTTAACGAGTCGTTCAGTGATGTCACAGATTTTAGAAGGAAATAAAACAGCTGCTGATCTGTGACATCACAAAAACACATTTTATCCAACAGAGTATTTTTCACAGCGCTGAAGTAACTGAGTACTCGAGTACTGCTGAGTTACATCTGTGACACAGACGAGACGAGACAGGAAGTGAAGCAGAAAATTCTTCCACAGCACAGATGATGAAGATGATGAAGATGTGAGAAACAACAGGAGCATGATCACATGATCAAAGACGTTAAACTTAGTGAAGGAAGATGAAGATGATGAAGATGACTCAGAGTCAGTCTGTAATAAGTGACGTTAATTAGAAGTTACACAGAAACACGATGACCTCATCAGACACGTTAAACTTATTAAAGATGCAGAGGATGAAGATGAAGATGTCAGAGACAGAAACAGTAGCGCAGCTGTGACCCGACTCTCCGTCACGTCTCCTCCACCTGAACAAACAGCTGATGTCTTACCTGTTGGTTTGAAGCTCGTGCACCTGTCCGTCTCACCTGGACTCTGTCCGTGTTTTTACCGTCCGTCTCTTTTCTTGTCTCCGAACATGTCTCACTCCGGACCCGCTCCGCCACTTCCGTCCTGCCGCAGCCAATCCAGAGCCGCGTGCAACACTTCTTCTGCTGCCATTGGTCCACTTCAGCAAGCGCTCGCGTTCGGTTGATGACGTCACAGGGCTCGGTCATCGCACTCGCTCGTCATTGGCTACAGGCCCCACGTGGACCAATAGCAGCTGCAGCAGAGAGTCAGCGGAGAGAAAAGTGATCCGCGTCCTGCCACGTCCTCAAACAGCCCAGAGACACAAACTGGTTTCCATTAAGGAACCAGTCCGACAGGAAACTGCGAGAGGAAGAACAATATTTACTCACCTGATGCTCTCTGAGAGGACAGAGGGACAGAGGACAGGCAGAGGGACAGAGGAATAGAGGACAGGCAGACGGACAGAGAGACAGGCACAAACTGGTTTCCATTAAAGAACCAGTCCAACAGGAAACTGTGAGAGGAAGAACAATATTTACTCACCTGATGCTCTCTGAGAGGACAGAGGGACAGAGGACAGGCAGAGGGATAGAGGACAGGCAGAGGGACAGAGAGACAGAGGACAGGCAGAGGGACAGAGGGATAGAGGACAGGCAGAGGAACAGAGGGATAGAGGACAGGCAGAGGGACAGAGGACAGGCAGAGGGATAGAGGACAGGCAGAGGGTCTGAGGACAGAAAAAGGGCAGAGGGATAGAGGACAGGCAGAGGGTCTGAGGACAGAAAAAGGGCAGAGGGATAGAGGACAGGCAGAGGGTCTGAGGACAGACAGAGGGATAGAGGACAGGCAGAGGGTCTGGGGACAGAGGACAGACAGAAAAACGGAGGACAGAGAGATGTGATGTAAAGTCTAAAGTTTTATAGTTTATAAATAAAATGTAATTTATGTTGATTTCAATAAAGTTTTAATATTGAATCTGTGAATCTGTCACTTCATTATGTTTCAATATGACATAATTAATTAAGGACCAGAGAGGACTTTGTTAAGAATTTATTAATTATAAGATAAGACTTCATTAATGATAAGACTTTATTAATTATAAGATAAGACTTCATTAACGATAAGACTTTATTAATTATAAGATAAGACTTTATTAAGATAAGACTTTATTAATTATAAAATAAGACTTTATGAAGTATAAGATAAAACCTAATTAATGATAACCATTTATTAATTATAAGATAAGACTTTATTAAGATAAGATAAGACTTTATTAATTATAAGATAAGACTTCATTAATGATAAGACTTTATTAATTATAAGATAAGACTTCATTAATTATAAGACTTTATTAAGATAAGATAAGACTTTATTAAGATAAGATAAGGCTTTCTTAAGATAAGATAAGACTTTATTAATTATAAGATAAGACTTTATTAAGATAAGACTTTATTGATTATAAGATAAGACTTTATTATTGATAAGACTTTATTAATTATAAGATAAGACTTCATTAATTATAAGACTTTATTAAGATAAGATAAGACTTTATTAAGATAAGATAAGGCTTTATTAAGATAAGATAAGACTTTATTAAGATAAGATAAGGCTTTATTAAGATAAGATAAGACTTTATTAAGATAAGACGAGGCTTTATTAAGATAAGATAAGACTTTATTAATTATAAGATAAGACTTTATTAAGATAAGATAAGACTTTATTGATTATAAGATAAGAGTTTATTATTGATAAGACTTTATTAATTATAAGATAAGACTTCATTAATCATAAGATAAGACTTCATTAATGATAAGACTTTATTAATTATAAGATAAGACTTTATTAAGATCAGATAAGACTTTATTGATTATAAGATAAGAGTTTATTATTGATAAGACTTTATTAATTATAAGATAAGACTTCATTAATGATAAGACTTTACTAATTAAAAAATAAGACTTTATTAATTATAAGATAAGACTTCATTAATTATAAGATAAGACTCCATTAATGATAAGACTTTATTAATTATAAGATAAGAGTTCATTAATGATAAGATAAGACTTTATTGATTATAAGATAAGACTTTATTATTGATAAGACTTTATTAATTATAAGATAAGAGTTCATTAATGATAAGACTTTATTAATTATAAGATAAGACTTCATTAATGATAAGACTTTATTAATTATAAGATAAGACTTCATTAATGATAAGACTTTATGAAGTATAAGATAAAACTTCATTAATTATAAGACAAGACTTCATTAATTATAAGATAAGATAAGACTTCATTAATGATAAGACTTTATTAATTATAAGATAAGAGTTCATTAATGATAAGACTTTATTAATTATAAGATAAGACTTTATTAAGTATAAGATAAAACTTCATTAATTATAAGATAAGACTTCATTTCATTCATTCATTTCATATCTAGCAGCACTGAGGAGAGGCAAAGTTCAAGATGAGCAACTGGGGAGACAAAGAATTGTGTGCTCTCCTTGCCCTCCTTAACGAGGAGGCTATTAACCGCCAGATGACGGGAACTGTGAGGGACGGGCCGATGTATGAAAGAATCGCCGAAGGACTGACCAGCCGCAGCTTTCCTCGGAGCAAGGCGCAGGTCATAAGCTAGCTGAAGAATGTGACGAAAAGGTTTCACGAAGTAAATGACCACAACAGCAGGAGCGGCAGGGGGCTCGACTGGCCATATCTGGCCTTGTGTCAGAACATTTGGGGCTCGAGCCACTCGGCAAACCTGGTGTCCATTCAGGGCAGCTTGGACGTGACACCTGCTCTACCCTCCCCAGCATCTACAGAGAGAAGCGACGAGGAGGCCGACAGCCAGAATGGCGAAAATGGCACAGAAAGCCAAACAGGTTAGCTCCTGGTCTTTATTTTCACCGTGTGCGAGAGAGCTGGTATGATAATTGGGCTAGTGTTTTGTTTTGGCCATGTCTATCTTCATTAGCCTCATGCTAGTTTGTGAGACAGGCTCATTGCTATTTAGTGTTTTTGGTGTGCGTGTGTGTATGAGTGGGAGAGCTGCATGTCATGAATAACGTGTTTGTGTAGTCTAATACTAATATGTTAAACCACAGACATAAGAACAAGCCAACACTACCAAATAAGGAAGCATTGTGTTTATGAGGGAAGGAGATGCTTGTAAGTTGTGTTCGCTAATGTAACATCTGACTTAACTGGATATTGTTGTTCTTAGATCAAGTGCCACCGCCAGCGAAGCGGCGAAAAGTGACCAAAGTGAAGCTAGTGGTCCAAGACATATTATGGAGTTGATGGAGGCCATGGACCGCAAGGATGGCGAGAGGGAGCGGATACGCTTTGAAGAATAGATTGCTTGTGAAGCTGCGCTGCTAAGAAAGGCACAGGAGGGTAAGGGGTTGGGTTAGGGTTGGGGTTTATGGGTCCGGGTTGGGAATGACAGTAGCTCGGGCCTACTTCGCAGTACGCACCCGCACCCTCAAATCCATCCTGAAAAATGGAGAATTGTAACCAAACTGGGTGGAAGTTGGAGTGAAGTAGAAGTCTCCGTGGTGTAGTAGCAGTAGCGGTGGGCTTGGACACGGGTGTCCCGAGTTCGAATCCCGAGGTGCCACCAGCCGAGGCCACTCTCCACTACAGGGATTTTCTTTGGGATCAGTGTAGAGGGGAAGTGGGTTAAAGGGTCCCGGTTCCGCGGGTGGATCGTGGCCATACTTTAGCTCCATCAGTAGTGTCAAGGGTTACCACGCGGGAGGTTCGGGTTCGAGACCCGTCAGGAGCGGGAGAAGGAGCAGTATGTGTGGCGTCCCCAGTAGTGTTGCAGAGGTCCCCAGCATCAGGTAATCAGAGCTTTAATTGAGAGAGAGTGATAGTAATGATAATATTAATAATATTATTAGTAATAATGGTAATATTAATATTGATACTAGTAGTATAATAATAATGATAAGAATAATAATAATAAGAATGGGAATAATAACAATATCCATAGCAATAATAATAGTAATAATAATAAGTCCCAATATATTAATAGTAGGAATAATGATATAAATAGTCAGAGTAGCTGTATAGCCCGAGAACCACTACAGTATGAGTAGAATAGTAATATAATAGATTAGAGATTTAGTTATAGTAATAGTGATATCATCAATATTAGTGTCATTATGATGGCTATAGATTATGTGAGGGATTGAGTTAATTATCGTTGGCCAAGCTATGGCCCTGGCCGGGGCTAACAACTGTAAGGTTTCTCTGTACTACAGACGGAGCCAGCAATGATCACAGGGGATAGATACCATTATGAACCTTTGCAACAATTTGAACAACCGAGAAGCTATTTTTAGGGTTAGGTTGTGGGCGGGATGCTGTATATAGTCCCACAGAGGGATACAGCAGGCACTGGCACAGGTTGTAACTTTAACACAGATAATGCTGAGATGGATTGGTAGTCCTACATAAATCCAATTTGTAAAAAGAAAAACAAAAAAAAGGAAAACAAAAAAAAGAGGGGGGGGGGGGAAAAAAGAAAAGAAAAAGGATATAATAACTTACAAAGTAAAAGTAACTCATATAGCTCGAAAAGAAATTATTAAAATATAAACTAAACAAAAATAACACTGAAGGAGACTCAGGGAGGGGTCAATAAGAGGTGACATGGATCAAGATGTAGATCAAATGTGTATAGGCTAAGGTGTAGAAATGGAATAACTACATCCCATAGCCAAAGAGAGTCAAACAGGTCCAGGTTGGGCAAAGTCACAGCAAGGAAGTTAGAGCCGACTCGGGATGGAGAATTCACCAAGGCGGTGGATTCCTGTGGGATTGGGGTTAGGGGGTTAGGGTTAGGGTTAGGGGTTAGGGGTTAGGGGTTAGGGGGGTAGGGGGTTAGGGATTGGGGATGGGGGTCTCCTCTCCTGTATAGGAGTGGAGACGGTGCTCACTCACACCCTCCCAGGGCACCTCCGGCCACTCCGACTCCCCCAAGGGTCCACCACCCTAAAGTGGTGGGGATTCAAAAAATTGGGCTCTCTGGCCACGTAATAGGTCAGCCTGTGCACAACGTTTCGGGAGGATTTTCCCTTCTTCAGGCGCACTGACCTCTGAAAATGATTAGCCTGACTTGGCTTAAAACATAGTTTTCCCTTCTATTCTTCCCTTTCCGGTCTCCCTTCCTCCCTGTCCTTGTCTTTCCCTCTCCTCATTTGCTTCCCTTTGTGTACCTTCCCTCTCTTTATGTACTGTCTGCTGTCTCTTATTTGAGCTTTCGTTATCTTCTGTTTGAGTTTTCTTCATACTTGAGTTTCTGCCCACAGTTTCTTTCTCTTAAGTTTCTTTTCTTCTTCTTTGTAATATCTTCTATCTCTAATTTGAGCTTTCTTCTTCTCCTATTTGAGTTGTCTTCATACTTTAGTTTCTTTCTGTAATTATTCTCCTTTAAGTTTGTTTCTTCTCTCTTAATTTCTTAATTAGGGTTAGGCAATATTAGGGTTTAAGCAGTAATGGGGGGGTGGTTAGGTTTAGGGTAAGGATATTGGGGCGGGGGGTCTTAGTTGGGGATAAAAAAATTGAAAGGAGCCAGAATGGCCAGCAGCCCACCGGGAGGAGGACCTGGCTGGCTAGGGATTGGGGATGGGGGTCTCCTCTCCTGTATAGGAGTGGAGACGGTGCTCACTCACACCCTCCCAGGGCACCTCCGGCCACTCCGACTCCCCCAAGGGTCCACCACCCTAAAGTGGTGGGGATTCAAAAAATTGGGCTCTCTGGCCACGTAATAGGTCAGCCTGTGCACAACGTTTCGGGAGGATTTTCCCTTCTTCAGGCGCACTGACCTCTGAAAATGATTAGCCTGACTTGGCTTAAAACATAGTTTTCCCTTCTATTCTTCCCTTTCCGGTCTCCCTTCCTCCCTGTCCTTGTCTTTCCCTCTCCTCATTTGCTTCCCTTTGTGTACCTTCCCTCTCTTTATGTACTGTCTGCTGTCTCTTATTTGAGCTTTCGTTATCTTCTGTTTGAGTTTTCTTCATACTTGAGTTTCTGCCCACAGTTTCTTTCTCTTAAGTTTCTTTTCTTCTTCTTTGTAATATCTTCTATCTCTAATTTGAGCTTTCTTCTTCTCCTATTTGAGTTGTCTTCATACTTTAGTTTCTTTCTGTAATTATTCTCCTTTAAGTTTGTTTCTTCTCTCTTAATTTCTTAATTAGGGTTAGGCAATATTAGGGTTTAAGCAGTAATGGGGGGGTGGTTAGGTTTAGGGTAAGGATATTGGGGCGGGGGGGTCTTAGTTGGGGATAAAAAAATTGAAAGGAGCCAGAATGGCCAGCAGCCCACCGGGAGGAGGACCTGGCTGGCTAGGGATTGGGGATGGGGGTCTCCTCTCCTGTATAGGAGTGGAGACGGTGCTCACTCACACCCTCCCAGGGCACCTCCGGCCACTCCGACTCCCCCAAGGGTCCACCACCCTAAAGTGGTGGGGATTCAAAAAATTGGGCTCTCTGGCCACGTAATAGGTCAGCCTGTGCACAACGTTTCGGGAGGATTTTCCCTTCTTCAGGCGCACTGACCTCTGAAAATGATTAGCCTGACTTGGCTTAAAACATAGTTTTCCCTTCTATTCTTCCCTTTCCGGTCTCCCTTCCTCCCTGTCCTTGTCTTTCCCTCTCCTCATTTGCTTCCCTTTGTGTACCTTCCCTCTCTTTATGTACTGTCTGCTGTCTCTTATTTGAGCTTTCGTTATCTTCTGTTTGAGTTTTCTTCATACTTGAGTTTCTGCCCACAGTTTCTTTCTCTTAAGTTTCTTTTCTTCTTCTTTGTAATATCTTCTATCTCTAATTTGAGCTTTCTTCTTCTCCTATTTGAGTTGTCTTCATACTTTAGTTTCTTTCTGTAATTATTCTCCTTTAAGTTTGTTTCTTCTCTCTTAATTTCTTAATTAGGGTTAGGCAATATTAGGGTTTAAGCAGTAATGGGGGGGTGGTTAGGTTTAGGGTAAGGATATTGGGGCGGGGGGTCTTAGTTGGGGATAAAAAAATTGAAAGGAGCCAGAATGGCCAGCAGCCCACCGGGAGGAGGACCTGGCTGGCTAGGGATTGGGGATGGGGGTCTCCTCTCCTGTATAGGAGTGGAGACGGTGCTCACTCACACCCTCCCAGGGCACCTCCGGCCACTCCGACTCCCCCAAGGGTCCACCACCCTAAAGTGGTGGGGATTCAAAAAATTGGGCTCTCTGGCCACGTAATAGGTCAGCCTGTGCACAACGTTTCGGGAGGATTTTCCCTTCTTCAGGCGCACTGACCTCTGAAAATGATTAGCCTGACTTGGCTTAAAACATAGTTTTCCCTTCTATTCTTCCCTTTCCGGTCTCCCTTCCTCCCTGTCCTTGTCTTTCCCTCTCCTCATTTGCTTCCCTTTGTGTACCTTCCCTCTCTTTATGTACTGTCTGCTGTCTCTTATTTGAGCTTTCGTTATCTTCTGTTTGAGTTTTCTTCATACTTGAGTTTCTGCCCACAGTTTCTTTCTCTTAAGTTTCTTTTCTTCTTCTTTGTAATATCTTCTATCTCTAATTTGAGCTTTCTTCTTCTCCTATTTGAGTTGTCTTCATACTTTAGTTTCTTTCTGTAATTATTCTCCTTTAAGTTTGTTTCTTCTCTCTTAATTTCTTAATTAGGGTTAGGCAATATTAGGGTTTAAGCAGTAATGGGGGGGTGGTTAGGTTTAGGGTAAGGATATTGGGGCGGGGGGTCTTAGTTGGGGATAAAAAAATTGAAAGGAGCCAGAATGGCCAGCAGCCCACCGGGAGGAGGACCTGGCTGGCTAGGGATTGGGGATGGGGGTCTCCTCTCCTGTATAGGAGTGGAGACGGTGCTCACTCACACCCTCCCAGGGCACCTCCGGCCACTCCGACTCCCCCAAGGGTCCACCACCCTAAAGTGGTGGGGATTCAAAAAATTGGGCTCTCTGGCCACGTAATAGGTCAGCCTGTGCACAACGTTTCGGGAGGATTTTCCCTTCTTCAGGCGCACTGACCTCTGAAAATGATTAGCCTGACTTGGCTTAAAACATAGTTTTCCCTTCTATTCTTCCCTTTCCGGTCTCCCTTCCTCCCTGTCCTTGTCTTTCCCTCTCCTCATTTGCTTCCCTTTGTGTACCTTCCCTCTCTTTATGTACTGTCTGCTGTCTCTTATTTGAGCTTTCGTTATCTTCTGTTTGAGTTTTCTTCATACTTGAGTTTCTGCCCACAGTTTCTTTCTCTTAAGTTTCTTTTCTTCTTCTTTGTAATATCTTCTATCTCTAATTTGAGCTTTCTTCTTCTCCTATTTGAGTTGTCTTCATACTTTAGTTTCTTTCTGTAATTATTCTCCTTTAAGTTTGTTTCTTCTCTCTTAATTTCTTAATTAGGGTTAGGCAATATTAGGGTTTAAGCAGTAATGGGGGGGTGGTTAGGTTTAGGGTAAGGATATTGGGGCGGGGGGTCTTAGTTGGGGATAAAAAAATTGAAAGGAGCCAGAATGGCCAGCAGCCCACCGGGAGGAGGACCTGGCTGGCTAGGGATTGGGGATGGGGGTCTCCTCTCCTGTATAGGAGTGGAGACGGTGCTCACTCACACCCTCCCAGGGCACCTCCGGCCACTCCGACTCCCCCAAGGGTCCACCACCCTAAAGTGGTGGGGATTCAAAAAATTGGGCTCTCTGGCCACGTAATAGGTCAGCCTGTGCACAACGTTTCGGGAGGATTTTCCCTTCTTCAGGCGCACTGACCTCTGAAAATGATTAGCCTGACTTGGCTTAAAACATAGTTTTCCCTTCTATTCTTCCCTTTCCGGTCTCCCTTCCTCCCTGTCCTTGTCTTTCCCTCTCCTCATTTGCTTCCCTTTGTGTACCTTCCCTCTCTTTATGTACTGTCTGCTGTCTCTTATTTGAGCTTTCGTTATCTTCTGTTTGAGTTTTCTTCATACTTGAGTTTCTGCCCACAGTTTCTTTCTCTTAAGTTTCTTTTCTTCTTCTTTGTAATATCTTCTATCTCTAATTTGAGCTTTCTTCTTCTCCTATTTGAGTTGTCTTCATACTTTAGTTTCTTTCTGTAATTATTCTCCTTTAAGTTTGTTTCTTCTCTCTTAATTTCTTAATTAGGGTTAGGCAATATTAGGGTTTAAGCAGTAATGGGGGGGTGGTTAGGTTTAGGGTAAGGATATTGGGGCGGGGGGGTCTTAGTTGGGGATAAAAAAATTGAAAGGAGCCAGAATGGCCAGCAGCCCACCGGGAGGAGGACCTGGCTGGCTAGGGATTGGGGATGGGGGTCTCCTCTCCTGTATAGGAGTGGAGACGGTGCTCACTCACACCCTCCCAGGGCACCTCCGGCCACTCCGACTCCCCCAAGGGTCCACCACCCTAAAGTGGTGGGGATTCAAAAAATTGGGCTCTCTGGCCACGTAATAGGTCAGCCTGTGCACAACGTTTCGGGAGGATTTTCCCTTCTTCAGGCGCACTGACCTCTGAAAATGATTAGCCTGACTTGGCTTAAAACATAGTTTTCCCTTCTATTCTTCCCTTTCCGGTCTCCCTTCCTCCCTGTCCTTGTCTTTCCCTCTCCTCATTTGCTTCCCTTTGTGTACCTTCCCTCTCTTTATGTACTGTCTGCTGTCTCTTATTTGAGCTTTCGTTATCTTCTGTTTGAGTTTTCTTCATACTTGAGTTTCTGCCCACAGTTTCTTTCTCTTAAGTTTCTTTTCTTCTTCTTTGTAATATCTTCTATCTCTAATTTGAGCTTTCTTCTTCTCCTATTTGAGTTGTCTTCATACTTTAGTTTCTTTCTGTAATTATTCTCCTTTAAGTTTGTTTCTTCTCTCTTAATTTCTTAATTAGGGTTAGGCAATATTAGGGTTTAAGCAGTAATGGGGGGGTGGTTAGGTTTAGGGTAAGGATATTGGGGCGGGGGGTCTTAGTTGGGGATAAAAAAATTGAAAGGAGCCAGAATGGCCAGCAGCCCACCGGGAGGAGGACCTGGCTGGCTAGGGATTGGGGATGGGGGTCTCCTCTCCTGTATAGGAGTGGAGACGGTGCTCACTCACACCCTCCCAGGGCACCTCCGGCCACTCCGACTCCCCCAAGGGTCCACCACCCTAAAGTGGTGGGGATTCAAAAAATTGGGCTCTCTGGCCACGTAATAGGTCAGCCTGTGCACAACGTTTCGGGAGGATTTTCCCTTCTTCAGGCGCACTGACCTCTGAAAATGATTAGCCTGACTTGGCTTAAAACATAGTTTTCCCTTCTATTCTTCCCTTTCCGGTCTCCCTTCCTCCCTGTCCTTGTCTTTCCCTCTCCTCATTTGCTTCCCTTTGTGTACCTTCCCTCTCTTTATGTACTGTCTGCTGTCTCTTATTTGAGCTTTCGTTATCTTCTGTTTGAGTTTTCTTCATACTTGAGTTTCTGCCCACAGTTTCTTTCTCTTAAGTTTCTTTTCTTCTTCTTTGTAATATCTTCTATCTCTAATTTGAGCTTTCTTCTTCTCCTATTTGAGTTGTCTTCATACTTTAGTTTCTTTCTGTAATTATTCTCCTTTAAGTTTGTTTCTTCTCTCTTAATTTCTTAATTAGGGTTAGGCAATATTAGGGTTTAAGCAGTAATGGGGGGGTGGTTAGGTTTAGGGTAAGGATATTGGGGCGGGGGGTCTTAGTTGGGGATAAAAAAATTGAAAGGAGCCAGAATGGCCAGCAGCCCACCGGGAGGAGGACCTGGCTGGCTAGGGATTGGGGATGGGGGTCTCCTCTCCTGTATAGGAGTGGAGACGGTGCTCACTCACACCCTCCCAGGGCACCTCCGGCCACTCCGACTCCCCCAAGGGTCCACCACCCTAAAGTGGTGGGGATTCAAAAAATTGGGCTCTCTGGCCACGTAATAGGTCAGCCTGTGCACAACGTTTCGGGAGGATTTTCCCTTCTTCAGGCGCACTGACCTCTGAAAATGATTAGCCTGACTTGGCTTAAAACATAGTTTTCCCTTCTATTCTTCCCTTTCCGGTCTCCCTTCCTCCCTGTCCTTGTCTTTCCCTCTCCTCATTTGCTTCCCTTTGTGTACCTTCCCTCTCTTTATGTACTGTCTGCTGTCTCTTATTTGAGCTTTCGTTATCTTCTGTTTGAGTTTTCTTCATACTTGAGTTTCTGCCCACAGTTTCTTTCTCTTAAGTTTCTTTTCTTCTTCTTTGTAATATCTTCTATCTCTAATTTGAGCTTTCTTCTTCTCCTATTTGAGTTGTCTTCATACTTTAGTTTCT
Source organism: Cephalopholis sonnerati (assembly GCA_019142605.1). NCBI lineage: Eukaryota > Metazoa > Chordata > Actinopteri > Perciformes > Serranidae > Cephalopholis > Cephalopholis sonnerati. The sequence goes on along the minus strand of JAGQAX010000022.1, from coordinate 60,635 downwards.
TTCTGTAATTATTCTCCTTTAAGTTTGTTTCTTCTCTCTTAATTTCTTAATTAGGGTTAGGCAATATTAGGGTTTAAGCAGTAATGGGGGGGTGGTTAGGTTTAGGGTAAGGATATTGGGGCGGGGGGTCTTAGTTGGGGATAAAAAAATTGAAAGGAGCCAGAATGGCCAGCAGCCCACCGGGAGGAGGACCTGGCTGGCTAGGGATTGGGGATGGGGGTCTCCTCTCCTGTATAGGAGTGGAGACGGTGCTCACTCACACCCTCCCAGGGCACCTCCGGCCACTCCGACTCCCCCAAGGGTCCACCACCCTAAAGTGGTGGGGATTCAAAAAATTGGGCTCTCTGGCCACGTAATAGGTCAGCCTGTGCACAACGTTTCGGGAGGATTTTCCCTTCTTCAGGCGCACTGACCTCTGAAAATGATTAGCCTGACTTGGCTTAAAACATAGTTTTCCCTTCTATTCTTCCCTTTCCGGTCTCCCTTCCTCCCTGTCCTTGTCTTTCCCTCTCCTCATTTGCTTCCCTTTGTGTACCTTCCCTCTCTTTATGTACTGTCTGCTGTCTCTTATTTGAGCTTTCGTTATCTTCTGTTTGAGTTTTCTTCATACTTGAGTTTCTGCCCACAGTTTCTTTCTCTTAAGTTTCTTTTCTTCTTCTTTGTAATATCTTCTATCTCTAATTTGAGCTTTCTTCTTCTCCTATTTGAGTTGTCTTCATACTTTAGTTTCTTTCTGTAATTATTCTCCTTTAAGTTTGTTTCTTCTCTCTTAATTTCTTAATTAGGGTTAGGCAATATTAGGGTTTAAGCAGTAATGGGGGGGTGGTTAGGTTTAGGGTAAGGATATTGGGGCGGGGGGTCTTAGTTGGGGATAAAAAAATTGAAAGGAGCCAGAATGGCCAGCAGCCCACCGGGAGGAGGACCTGGCTGGCTAGGGATTGGGGATGGGGGTCTCCTCTCCTGTATAGGAGTGGAGACGGTGCTCACTCACACCCTCCCAGGGCACCTCCGGCCACTCCGACTCCCCCAAGGGTCCACCACCCTAAAGTGGTGGGGATTCAAAAAATTGGGCTCTCTGGCCACGTAATAGGTCAGCCTGTGCACAACGTTTCGGGAGGATTTTCCCTTCTTCAGGCGCACTGACCTCTGAAAATGATTAGCCTGACTTGGCTTAAAACATAGTTTTCCCTTCTATTCTTCCCTTTCCGGTCTCCCTTCCTCCCTGTCCTTGTCTTTCCCTCTCCTCATTTGCTTCCCTTTGTGTACCTTCCCTCTCTTTATGTACTGTCTGCTGTCTCTTATTTGAGCTTTCGTTATCTTCTGTTTGAGTTTTCTTCATACTTGAGTTTCTGCCCACAGTTTCTTTCTCTTAAGTTTCTTTTCTTCTTCTTTGTAATATCTTCTATCTCTAATTTGAGCTTTCTTCTTCTCCTATTTGAGTTGTCTTCATACTTTAGTTTCTTTCTGTAATTATTCTCCTTTAAGTTTGTTTCTTCTCTCTTAATTTCTTAATTAGGGTTAGGCAATATTAGGGTTTAAGCAGTAATGGGGGGGTGGTTAGGTTTAGGGTAAGGATATTGGGGCGGGGGGTCTTAGTTGGGGATAAAAAAATTGAAAGGAGCCAGAATGGCCAGCAGCCCACCGGGAGGAGGACCTGGCTGGCTAGGGATTGGGGATGGGGGTCTCCTCTCCTGTATAGGAGTGGAGACGGTGCTCACTCACACCCTCCCAGGGCACCTCCGGCCACTCCGACTCCCCCAAGGGTCCACCACCCTAAAGTGGTGGGGATTCAAAAAATTGGGCTCTCTGGCCACGTAATAGGTCAGCCTGTGCACAACGTTTCGGGAGGATTTTCCCTTCTTCAGGCGCACTGACCTCTGAAAATGATTAGCCTGACTTGGCTTAAAACATAGTTTTCCCTTCTATTCTTCCCTTTCCGGTCTCCCTTCCTCCCTGTCCTTGTCTTTCCCTCTCCTCATTTGCTTCCCTTTGTGTACCTTCCCTCTCTTTATGTACTGTCTGCTGTCTCTTATTTGAGCTTTCGTTATCTTCTGTTTGAGTTTTCTTCATACTTGAGTTTCTGCCCACAGTTTCTTTCTCTTAAGTTTCTTTTCTTCTTCTTTGTAATATCTTCTATCTCTAATTTGAGCTTTCTTCTTCTCCTATTTGAGTTGTCTTCATACTTTAGTTTCTTTCTGTAATTATTCTCCTTTAAGTTTGTTTCTTCTCTCTTAATTTCTTAATTAGGGTTAGGCAATATTAGGGTTTAAGCAGTAATGGGGGGGTGGTTAGGTTTAGGGTAAGGATATTGGGGCGGGGGGTCTTAGTTGGGGATAAAAAAATTGAAAGGAGCCAGAATGGCCAGCAGCCCACCGGGAGGAGGACCTGGCTGGCTAGGGATTGGGGATGGGGGTCTCCTCTCCTGTATAGGAGTGGAGACGGTGCTCACTCACACCCTCCCAGGGCACCTCCGGCCACTCCGACTCCCCCAAGGGTCCACCACCCTAAAGTGGTGGGGATTCAAAAAATTGGGCTCTCTGGCCACGTAATAGGTCAGCCTGTGCACAACGTTTCGGGAGGATTTTCCCTTCTTCAGGCGCACTGACCTCTGAAAATGATTAGCCTGACTTGGCTTAAAACATAGTTTTCCCTTCTATTCTTCCCTTTCCGGTCTCCCTTCCTCCCTGTCCTTGTCTTTCCCTCTCCTCATTTGCTTCCCTTTGTGTACCTTCCCTCTCTTTATGTACTGTCTGCTGTCTCTTATTTGAGCTTTCGTTATCTTCTGTTTGAGTTTTCTTCATACTTGAGTTTCTGCCCACAGTTTCTTTCTCTTAAGTTTCTTTTCTTCTTCTTTGTAATATCTTCTATCTCTAATTTGAGCTTTCTTCTTCTCCTATTTGAGTTGTCTTCATACTTTAGTTTCTTTCTGTAATTATTCTCCTTTAAGTTTGTTTCTTCTCTCTTAATTTCTTAATTAGGGTTAGGCAATATTAGGGTTTAAGCAGTAATGGGGGGGTGGTTAGGTTTAGGGTAAGGATATTGGGGCGGGGGGTCTTAGTTGGGGATAAAAAAATTGAAAGGAGCCAGAATGGCCAGCAGCCCACCGGGAGGAGGACCTGGCTGGCTAGGGATTGGGGATGGGGGTCTCCTCTCCTGTATAGGAGTGGAGACGGTGCTCACTCACACCCTCCCAGGGCACCTCCGGCCACTCCGACTCCCCCAAGGGTCCACCACCCTAAAGTGGTGGGGATTCAAAAAATTGGGCTCTCTGGCCACGTAATAGGTCAGCCTGTGCACAACGTTTCGGGAGGATTTTCCCTTCTTCAGGCGCACTGACCTCTGAAAATGATTAGCCTGACTTGGCTTAAAACATAGTTTTCCCTTCTATTCTTCCCTTTCCGGTCTCCCTTCCTCCCTGTCCTTGTCTTTCCCTCTCCTCATTTGCTTCCCTTTGTGTACCTTCCCTCTCTTTATGTACTGTCTGCTGTCTCTTATTTGAGCTTTCGTTATCTTCTGTTTGAGTTTTCTTCATACTTGAGTTTCTGCCCACAGTTTCTTTCTCTTAAGTTTCTTTTCTTCTTCTTTGTAATATCTTCTATCTCTAATTTGAGCTTTCTTCTTCTCCTATTTGAGTTGTCTTCATACTTTAGTTTCTTTCTGTAATTATTCTCCTTTAAGTTTGTTTCTTCTCTCTTAATTTCTTAATTAGGGTTAGGCAATATTAGGGTTTAAGCAGTAATGGGGGGGTGGTTAGGTTTAGGGTAAGGATATTGGGGCGGGGGGTCTTAGTTGGGGATAAAAAAATTGAAAGGAGCCAGAATGGCCAGCAGCCCACCGGGAGGAGGACCTGGCTGGCTAGGGATTGGGGATGGGGGTCTCCTCTCCTGTATAGGAGTGGAGACGGTGCTCACTCACACCCTCCCAGGGCACCTCCGGCCACTCCGACTCCCCCAAGGGTCCACCACCCTAAAGTGGTGGGGATTCAAAAAATTGGGCTCTCTGGCCACGTAATAGGTCAGCCTGTGCACAACGTTTCGGGAGGATTTTCCCTTCTTCAGGCGCACTGACCTCTGAAAATGATTAGCCTGACTTGGCTTAAAACATAGTTTTCCCTTCTATTCTTCCCTTTCCGGTCTCCCTTCCTCCCTGTCCTTGTCTTTCCCTCTCCTCATTTGCTTCCCTTTGTGTACCTTCCCTCTCTTTATGTACTGTCTGCTGTCTCTTATTTGAGCTTTCGTTATCTTCTGTTTGAGTTTTCTTCATACTTGAGTTTCTGCCCACAGTTTCTTTCTCTTAAGTTTCTTTTCTTCTTCTTTGTAATATCTTCTATCTCTAATTTGAGCTTTCTTCTTCTCCTATTTGAGTTGTCTTCATACTTTAGTTTCTTTCTGTAATTATTCTCCTTTAAGTTTGTTTCTTCTCTCTTAATTTCTTAATTAGGGTTAGGCAATATTAGGGTTTAAGCAGTAATGGGGGGGTGGTTAGGTTTAGGGTAAGGATATTGGGGCGGGGGGTCTTAGTTGGGGATAAAAAAATTGAAAGGAGCCAGAATGGCCAGCAGCCCACCGGGAGGAGGACCTGGCTGGCTAGGGATTGGGGATGGGGGTCTCCTCTCCTGTATAGGAGTGGAGACGGTGCTCACTCACACCCTCCCAGGGCACCTCCGGCCACTCCGACTCCCCCAAGGGTCCACCACCCTAAAGTGGTGGGGATTCAAAAAATTGGGCTCTCTGGCCACGTAATAGGTCAGCCTGTGCACAACGTTTCGGGAGGATTTTCCCTTCTTCAGGCGCACTGACCTCTGAAAATGATTAGCCTGACTTGGCTTAAAACATAGTTTTCCCTTCTATTCTTCCCTTTCCGGTCTCCCTTCCTCCCTGTCCTTGTCTTTCCCTCTCCTCATTTGCTTCCCTTTGTGTACCTTCCCTCTCTTTATGTACTGTCTGCTGTCTCTTATTTGAGCTTTCGTTATCTTCTGTTTGAGTTTTCTTCATACTTGAGTTTCTGCCCACAGTTTCTTTCTCTTAAGTTTCTTTTCTTCTTCTTTGTAATATCTTCTATCTCTAATTTGAGCTTTCTTCTTCTCCTATTTGAGTTGTCTTCATACTTTAGTTTCTTTCTGTAATTATTCTCCTTTAAGTTTGTTTCTTCTCTCTTAATTTCTTAATTAGGGTTAGGCAATATTAGGGTTTAAGCAGTAATGGGGGGGTGGTTAGGTTTAGGGTAAGGATATTGGGGCGGGGGGTCTTAGTTGGGGATAAAAAAATTGAAAGGAGCCAGAATGGCCAGCAGCCCACCGGGAGGAGGACCTGGCTGGCTAGGGATTGGGGATGGGGGTCTCCTCTCCTGTATAGGAGTGGAGACGGTGCTCACTCACACCCTCCCAGGGCACCTCCGGCCACTCCGACTCCCCCAAGGGTCCACCACCCTAAAGTGGTGGGGATTCAAAAAATTGGGCTCTCTGGCCACGTAATAGGTCAGCCTGTGCACAACGTTTCGGGAGGATTTTCCCTTCTTCAGGCGCACTGACCTCTGAAAATGATTAGCCTGACTTGGCTTAAAACATAGTTTTCCCTTCTATTCTTCCCTTTCCGGTCTCCCTTCCTCCCTGTCCTTGTCTTTCCCTCTCCTCATTTGCTTCCCTTTGTGTACCTTCCCTCTCTTTATGTACTGTCTGCTGTCTCTTATTTGAGCTTTCGTTATCTTCTGTTTGAGTTTTCTTCATACTTGAGTTTCTGCCCACAGTTTCTTTCTCTTAAGTTTCTTTTCTTCTTCTTTGTAATATCTTCTATCTCTAATTTGAGCTTTCTTCTTCTCCTATTTGAGTTGTCTTCATACTTTAGTTTCTTTCTGTAATTATTCTCCTTTAAGTTTGTTTCTTCTCTCTTAATTTCTTAATTAGGGTTAGGCAATATTAGGGTTTAAGCAGTAATGGGGGGGTGGTTAGGTTTAGGGTAAGGATATTGGGGCGGGGGGTCTTAGTTGGGGATAAAAAAATTGAAAGGAGCCAGAATGGCCAGCAGCCCACCGGGAGGAGGACCTGGCTGGCTAGGGATTGGGGATGGGGGTCTCCTCTCCTGTATAGGAGTGGAGACGGTGCTCACTCACACCCTCCCAGGGCACCTCCGGCCACTCCGACTCCCCCAAGGGTCCACCACCCTAAAGTGGTGGGGATTCAAAAAATTGGGCTCTCTGGCCACGTAATAGGTCAGCCTGTGCACAACGTTTCGGGAGGATTTTCCCTTCTTCAGGCGCACTGACCTCTGAAAATGATTAGCCTGACTTGGCTTAAAACATAGTTTTCCCTTCTATTCTTCCCTTTCCGGTCTCCCTTCCTCCCTGTCCTTGTCTTTCCCTCTCCTCATTTGCTTCCCTTTGTGTACCTTCCCTCTCTTTATGTACTGTCTGCTGTCTCTTATTTGAGCTTTCGTTATCTTCTGTTTGAGTTTTCTTCATACTTGAGTTTCTGCCCACAGTTTCTTTCTCTTAAGTTTCTTTTCTTCTTCTTTGTAATATCTTCTATCTCTAATTTGAGCTTTCTTCTTCTCCTATTTGAGTTGTCTTCATACTTTAGTTTCTTTCTGTAATTATTCTCCTTTAAGTTTGTTTCTTCTCTCTTAATTTCTTAATTAGGGTTAGGCAATATTAGGGTTTAAGCAGTAATGGGGGGGTGGTTAGGTTTAGGGTAAGGATATTGGGGCGGGGGGTCTTAGTTGGGGATAAAAAAATTGAAAGGAGCCAGAATGGCCAGCAGCCCACCGGGAGGAGGACCTGGCTGGCTAGGGATTGGGGATGGGGGTCTCCTCTCCTGTATAGGAGTGGAGACGGTGCTCACTCACACCCTCCCAGGGCACCTCCGGCCACTCCGACTCCCCCAAGGGTCCACCACCCTAAAGTGGTGGGGATTCAAAAAATTGGGCTCTCTGGCCACGTAATAGGTCAGCCTGTGCACAACGTTTCGGGAGGATTTTCCCTTCTTCAGGCGCACTGACCTCTGAAAATGATTAGCCTGACTTGGCTTAAAACATAGTTTTCCCTTCTATTCTTCCCTTTCCGGTCTCCCTTCCTCCCTGTCCTTGTCTTTCCCTCTCCTCATTTGCTTCCCTTTGTGTACCTTCCCTCTCTTTATGTACTGTCTGCTGTCTCTTATTTGAGCTTTCGTTATCTTCTGTTTGAGTTTTCTTCATACTTGAGTTTCTGCCCACAGTTTCTTTCTCTTAAGTTTCTTTTCTTCTTCTTTGTAATATCTTCTATCTCTAATTTGAGCTTTCTTCTTCTCCTATTTGAGTTGTCTTCATACTTTAGTTTCTTTCTGTAATTATTCTCCTTTAAGTTTGTTTCTTCTCTCTTAATTTCTTAATTAGGGTTAGGCAATATTAGGGTTTAAGCAGTAATGGGGGGGTGGTTAGGTTTAGGGTAAGGATATTGGGGCGGGGGGTCTTAGTTGGGGATAAAAAAATTGAAAGGAGCCAGAATGGCCAGCAGCCCACCGGGAGGAGGACCTGGCTGGCTAGGGATTGGGGATGGGGGTCTCCTCTCCTGTATAGGAGTGGAGACGGTGCTCACTCACACCCTCCCAGGGCACCTCCGGCCACTCCGACTCCCCCAAGGGTCCACCACCCTAAAGTGGTGGGGATTCAAAAAATTGGGCTCTCTGGCCACGTAATAGGTCAGCCTGTGCACAACGTTTCGGGAGGATTTTCCCTTCTTCAGGCGCACTGACCTCTGAAAATGATTAGCCTGACTTGGCTTAAAACATAGTTTTCCCTTCTATTCTTCCCTTTCCGGTCTCCCTTCCTCCCTGTCCTTGTCTTTCCCTCTCCTCATTTGCTTCCCTTTGTGTACCTTCCCTCTCTTTATGTACTGTCTGCTGTCTCTTATTTGAGCTTTCGTTATCTTCTGTTTGAGTTTTCTTCATACTTGAGTTTCTGCCCACAGTTTCTTTCTCTTAAGTTTCTTTTCTTCTTCTTTGTAATATCTTCTATCTCTAATTTGAGCTTTCTTCTTCTCCTATTTGAGTTGTCTTCATACTTTAGTTTCTTTCTGTAATTATTCTCCTTTAAGTTTGTTTCTTCTCTCTTAATTTCTTAATTAGGGTTAGGCAATATTAGGGTTTAAGCAGTAATGGGGGGGTGGTTAGGTTTAGGGTAAGGATATTGGGGCGGGGGGTCTTAGTTGGGGATAAAAAAATTGAAAGGAGCCAGAATGGCCAGCAGCCCACCGGGAGGAGGACCTGGCTGGCTAGGGATTGGGGATGGGGGTCTCCTCTCCTGTATAGGAGTGGAGACGGTGCTCACTCACACCCTCCCAGGGCACCTCCGGCCACTCCGACTCCCCCAAGGGTCCACCACCCTAAAGTGGTGGGGATTCAAAAAATTGGGCTCTCTGGCCACGTAATAGGTCAGCCTGTGCACAACGTTTCGGGAGGATTTTCCCTTCTTCAGGCGCACTGACCTCTGAAAATGATTAGCCTGACTTGGCTTAAAACATAGTTTTCCCTTCTATTCTTCCCTTTCCGGTCTCCCTTCCTCCCTGTCCTTGTCTTTCCCTCTCCTCATTTGCTTCCCTTTGTGTACCTTCCCTCTCTTTATGTACTGTCTGCTGTCTCTTATTTGAGCTTTCGTTATCTTCTGTTTGAGTTTTCTTCATACTTGAGTTTCTGCCCACAGTTTCTTTCTCTTAAGTTTCTTTTCTTCTTCTTTGTAATATCTTCTATCTCTAATTTGAGCTTTCTTCTTCTCCTATTTGAGTTGTCTTCATACTTTAGTTTCTTTCTGTAATTATTCTCCTTTAAGTTTGTTTCTTCTCTCTTAATTTCTTAATTAGGGTTAGGCAATATTAGGGTTTAAGCAGTAATGGGGGGGTGGTTAGGTTTAGGGTAAGGATATTGGGGCGGGGGGTCTTAGTTGGGGATAAAAAAATTGAAAGGAGCCAGAATGGCCAGCAGCCCACCGGGAGGAGGACCTGGCTGGCTAGGGATTGGGGATGGGGGTCTCCTCTCCTGTATAGGAGTGGAGACGGTGCTCACTCACACCCTCCCAGGGCACCTCCGGCCACTCCGACTCCCCCAAGGGTCCACCACCCTAAAGTGGTGGGGATTCAAAAAATTGGGCTCTCTGGCCACGTAATAGGTCAGCCTGTGCACAACGTTTCGGGAGGATTTTCCCTTCTTCAGGCGCACTGACCTCTGAAAATGATTAGCCTGACTTGGCTTAAAACATAGTTTTCCCTTCTATTCTTCCCTTTCCGGTCTCCCTTCCTCCCTGTCCTTGTCTTTCCCTCTCCTCATTTGCTTCCCTTTGTGTACCTTCCCTCTCTTTATGTACTGTCTGCTGTCTCTTATTTGAGCTTTCGTTATCTTCTGTTTGAGTTTTCTTCATACTTGAGTTTCTGCCCACAGTTTCTTTCTCTTAAGTTTCTTTTCTTCTTCTTTGTAATATCTTCTATCTCTAATTTGAGCTTTCTTCTTCTCCTATTTGAGTTGTCTTCATACTTTAGTTTCTTTCTGTAATTATTCTCCTTTAAGTTTGTTTCTTCTCTCTTAATTTCTTAATTAGGGTTAGGCAATATTAGGGTTTAAGCAGTAATGGGGGGGTGGTTAGGTTTAGGGTAAGGATATTGGGGCGGGGGGTCTTAGTTGGGGATAAAAAAATTGAAAGGAGCCAGAATGGCCAGCAGCCCACCGGGAGGAGGACCTGGCTGGCTAGGGATTGGGGATGGGGGTCTCCTCTCCTGTATAGGAGTGGAGACGGTGCTCACTCACACCCTCCCAGGGCACCTCCGGCCACTCCGACTCCCCCAAGGGTCCACCACCCTAAAGTGGTGGGGATTCAAAAAATTGGGCTCTCTGGCCACGTAATAGGTCAGCCTGTGCACAACGTTTCGGGAGGATTTTCCCTTCTTCAGGCGCACTGACCTCTGAAAATGATTAGCCTGACTTGGCTTAAAACATAGTTTTCCCTTCTATTCTTCCCTTTCCGGTCTCCCTTCCTCCCTGTCCTTGTCTTTCCCTCTCCTCATTTGCTTCCCTTTGTGTACCTTCCCTCTCTTTATGTACTGTCTGCTGTCTCTTATTTGAGCTTTCGTTATCTTCTGTTTGAGTTTTCTTCATACTTGAGTTTCTGCCCACAGTTTCTTTCTCTTAAGTTTCTTTTCTTCTTCTTTGTAATATCTTCTATCTCTAATTTGAGCTTTCTTCTTCTCCTATTTGAGTTGTCTTCATACTTTAGTTTCTTTCTGTAATTATTCTCCTTTAAGTTTGTTTCTTCTCTCTTAATTTCTTAATTAGGGTTAGGCAATATTAGGGTTTAAGCAGTAATGGGGGGGTGGTTAGGTTTAGGGTAAGGATATTGGGGCGGGGGGTCTTAGTTGGGGATAAAAAAATTGAAAGGAGCCAGAATGGCCAGCAGCCCACCGGGAGGAGGACCTGGCTGGCTAGGGATTGGGGATGGGGGTCTCCTCTCCTGTATAGGAGTGGAGACGGTGCTCACTCACACCCTCCCAGGGCACCTCCGGCCACTCCGACTCCCCCAAGGGTCCACCACCCTAAAGTGGTGGGGATTCAAAAAATTGGGCTCTCTGGCCACGTAATAGGTCAGCCTGTGCACAACGTTTCGGGAGGATTTTCCCTTCTTCAGGCGCACTGACCTCTGAAAATGATTAGCCTGACTTGGCTTAAAACATAGTTTTCCCTTCTATTCTTCCCTTTCCGGTCTCCCTTCCTCCCTGTCCTTGTCTTTCCCTCTCCTCATTTGCTTCCCTTTGTGTACCTTCCCTCTCTTTATGTACTGTCTGCTGTCTCTTATTTGAGCTTTCGTTATCTTCTGTTTGAGTTTTCTTCATACTTGAGTTTCTGCCCACAGTTTCTTTCTCTTAAGTTTCTTTTCTTCTTCTTTGTAATATCTTCTATCTCTAATTTGAGCTTTCTTCTTCTCCTATTTGAGTTGTCTTCATACTTTAGTTTCTTTCTGTAATTATTCTCCTTTAAGTTTGTTTCTTCTCTCTTAATTTCTTAATTAGGGTTAGGCAATATTAGGGTTTAAGCAGTAATGGGGGGGTGGTTAGGTTTAGGGTAAGGATATTGGGGCGGGGGGTCTTAGTTGGGGATAAAAAAATTGAAAGGAGCCAGAATGGCCAGCAGCCCACCGGGAGGAGGACCTGGCTGGCTAGGGATTGGGGATGGGGGTCTCCTCTCCTGTATAGGAGTGGAGACGGTGCTCACTCACACCCTCCCAGGGCACCTCCGGCCACTCCGACTCCCCCAAGGGTCCACCACCCTAAAGTGGTGGGGATTCAAAAAATTGGGCTCTCTGGCCACGTAATAGGTCAGCCTGTGCACAACGTTTCGGGAGGATTTTCCCTTCTTCAGGCGCACTGACCTCTGAAAATGATTAGCCTGACTTGGCTTAAAACATAGTTTTCCCTTCTATTCTTCCCTTTCCGGTCTCCCTTCCTCCCTGTCCTTGTCTTTCCCTCTCCTCATTTGCTTCCCTTTGTGTACCTTCCCTCTCTTTATGTACTGTCTGCTGTCTCTTATTTGAGCTTTCGTTATCTTCTGTTTGAGTTTTCTTCATACTTGAGTTTCTGCCCACAGTTTCTTTCTCTTAAGTTTCTTTTCTTCTTCTTTGTAATATCTTCTATCTCTAATTTGAGCTTTCTTCTTCTCCTATTTGAGTTGTCTTCATACTTTAGTTTCTTTCTGTAATTATTCTCCTTTAAGTTTGTTTCTTCTCTCTTAATTTCTTAATTAGGGTTAGGCAATATTAGGGTTTAAGCAGTAATGGGGGGGTGGTTAGGTTTAGGGTAAGGATATTGGGGCGGGGGGTCTTAGTTGGGGATAAAAAAATTGAAAGGAGCCAGAATGGCCAGCAGCCCACCGGGAGGAGGACCTGGCTGGCTAGGGATTGGGGATGGGGGTCTCCTCTCCTGTATAGGAGTGGAGACGGTGCTCACTCACACCCTCCCAGGGCACCTCCGGCCACTCCGACTCCCCCAAGGGTCCACCACCCTAAAGTGGTGGGGATTCAAAAAATTGGGCTCTCTGGCCACGTAATAGGTCAGCCTGTGCACAACGTTTCGGGAGGATTTTCCCTTCTTCAGGCGCACTGACCTCTGAAAATGATTAGCCTGACTTGGCTTAAAACATAGTTTTCCCTTCTATTCTTCCCTTTCCGGTCTCCCTTCCTCCCTGTCCTTGTCTTTCCCTCTCCTCATTTGCTTCCCTTTGTGTACCTTCCCTCTCTTTATGTACTGTCTGCTGTCTCTTATTTGAGCTTTCGTTATCTTCTGTTTGAGTTTTCTTCATACTTGAGTTTCTGCCCACAGTTTCTTTCTCTTAAGTTTCTTTTCTTCTTCTTTGTAATATCTTCTATCTCTAATTTGAGCTTTCTTCTTCTCCTATTTGAGTTGTCTTCATACTTTAGTTTCTTTCTGTAATTATTCTCCTTTAAGTTTGTTTCTTCTCTCTTAATTTCTTAATTAGGGTTAGGCAATATTAGGGTTTAAGCAGTAATGGGGGGGTGGTTAGGTTTAGGGTAAGGATATTGGGGCGGGGGGTCTTAGTTGGGGATAAAAAAATTGAAAGGAGCCAGAATGGCCAGCAGCCCACCGGGAGGAGGACCTGGCTGGCTAGGGATTGGGGATGGGGGTCTCCTCTCCTGTATAGGAGTGGAGACGGTGCTCACTCACACCCTCCCAGGGCACCTCCGGCCACTCCGACTCCCCCAAGGGTCCACCACCCTAAAGTGGTGGGGATTCAAAAAATTGGGCTCTCTGGCCACGTAATAGGTCAGCCTGTGCACAACGTTTCGGGAGGATTTTCCCTTCTTCAGGCGCACTGACCTCTGAAAATGATTAGCCTGACTTGGCTTAAAACATAGTTTTCCCTTCTATTCTTCCCTTTCCGGTCTCCCTTCCTCCCTGTCCTTGTCTTTCCCTCTCCTCATTTGCTTCCCTTTGTGTACCTTCCCTCTCTTTATGTACTGTCTGCTGTCTCTTATTTGAGCTTTCGTTATCTTCTGTTTGAGTTTTCTTCATACTTGAGTTTCTGCCCACAGTTTCTTTCTCTTAAGTTTCTTTTCTTCTTCTTTGTAATATCTTCTATCTCTAATTTGAGCTTTCTTCTTCTCCTATTTGAGTTGTCTTCATACTTTAGTTTCTTTCTGTAATTATTCTCCTTTAAGTTTGTTTCTTCTCTCTTAATTTCTTAATTAGGGTTAGGCAATATTAGGGTTTAAGCAGTAATGGGGGGGTGGTTAGGTTTAGGGTAAGGATATTGGGGCGGGGGGTCTTAGTTGGGGATAAAAAAATTGAAAGGAGCCAGAATGGCCAGCAGCCCACCGGGAGGAGGACCTGGCTGGCTAGGGATTGGGGATGGGGGTCTCCTCTCCTGTATAGGAGTGGAGACGGTGCTCACTCACACCCTCCCAGGGCACCTCCGGCCACTCCGACTCCCCCAAGGGTCCACCACCCTAAAGTGGTGGGGATTCAAAAAATTGGGCTCTCTGGCCACGTAATAGGTCAGCCTGTGCACAACGTTTCGGGAGGATTTTCCCTTCTTCAGGCGCACTGACCTCTGAAAATGATTAGCCTGACTTGGCTTAAAACATAGTTTTCCCTTCTATTCTTCCCTTTCCGGTCTCCCTTCCTCCCTGTCCTTGTCTTTCCCTCTCCTCATTTGCTTCCCTTTGTGTACCTTCCCTCTCTTTATGTACTGTCTGCTGTCTCTTATTTGAGCTTTCGTTATCTTCTGTTTGAGTTTTCTTCATACTTGAGTTTCTGCCCACAGTTTCTTTCTCTTAAGTTTCTTTTCTTCTTCTTTGTAATATCTTCTATCTCTAATTTGAGCTTTCTTCTTCTCCTATTTGAGTTGTCTTCATACTTTAGTTTCTTTCTGTAATTATTCTCCTTTAAGTTTGTTTCTTCTCTCTTAATTTCTTAATTAGGGTTAGGCAATATTAGGGTTTAAGCAGTAATGGGGGGGTGGTTAGGTTTAGGGTAAGGATATTGGGGCGGGGGGTCTTAGTTGGGGATAAAAAAATTGAAAGGAGCCAGAATGGCCAGCAGCCCACCGGGAGGAGGACCTGGCTGGCTAGGGATTGGGGATGGGGGTCTCCTCTCCTGTATAGGAGTGGAGACGGTGCTCACTCACACCCTCCCAGGGCACCTCCGGCCACTCCGACTCCCCCAAGGGTCCACCACCCTAAAGTGGTGGGGATTCAAAAAATTGGGCTCTCTGGCCACGTAATAGGTCAGCCTGTGCACAACGTTTCGGGAGGATTTTCCCTTCTTCAGGCGCACTGACCTCTGAAAATGATTAGCCTGACTTGGCTTAAAACATAGTTTTCCCTTCTATTCTTCCCTTTCCGGTCTCCCTTCCTCCCTGTCCTTGTCTTTCCCTCTCCTCATTTGCTTCCCTTTGTGTACCTTCCCTCTCTTTATGTACTGTCTGCTGTCTCTTATTTGAGCTTTCGTTATCTTCTGTTTGAGTTTTCTTCATACTTGAGTTTCTGCCCACAGTTTCTTTCTCTTAAGTTTCTTTTCTTCTTCTTTGTAATATCTTCTATCTCTAATTTGAGCTTTCTTCTTCTCCTATTTGAGTTGTCTTCATACTTTAGTTTCTTTCTGTAATTATTCTCCTTTAAGTTTGTTTCTTCTCTCTTAATTTCTTAATTAGGGTTAGGCAATATTAGGGTTTAAGCAGTAATGGGGGGGTGGTTAGGTTTAGGGTAAGGATATTGGGGCGGGGGGTCTTAGTTGGGGATAAAAAAATTGAAAGGAGCCAGAATGGCCAGCAGCCCACCGGGAGGAGGACCTGGCTGGCTAGGGATTGGGGATGGGGGTCTCCTCTCCTGTATAGGAGTGGAGACGGTGCTCACTCACACCCTCCCAGGGCACCTCCGGCCACTCCGACTCCCCCAAGGGTCCACCACCCTAAAGTGGTGGGGATTCAAAAAATTGGGCTCTCTGGCCACGTAATAGGTCAGCCTGTGCACAACGTTTCGGGAGGATTTTCCCTTCTTCAGGCGCACTGACCTCTGAAAATGATTAGCCTGACTTGGCTTAAAACATAGTTTTCCCTTCTATTCTTCCCTTTCCGGTCTCCCTTCCTCCCTGTCCTTGTCTTTCCCTCTCCTCATTTGCTTCCCTTTGTGTACCTTCCCTCTCTTTATGTACTGTCTGCTGTCTCTTATTTGAGCTTTCGTTATCTTCTGTTTGAGTTTTCTTCATACTTGAGTTTCTGCCCACAGTTTCTTTCTCTTAAGTTTCTTTTCTTCTTCTTTGTAATATCTTCTATCTCTAATTTGAGCTTTCTTCTTCTCCTATTTGAGTTGTCTTCATACTTTAGTTTCTTTCTGTAATTATTCTCCTTTAAGTTTGTTTCTTCTCTCTTAATTTCTTAATTAGGGTTAGGCAATATTAGGGTTTAAGCAGTAATGGGGGGGTGGTTAGGTTTAGGGTAAGGATATTGGGGCGGGGGGTCTTAGGGTTAGGGGTTAGGGTTAGGGTTAGGGTTAGGGTTGGGTTAGGGTTTGGGTTGGGGGTCTGGGTTAGGCCTGGTGTGCACGGGCCTACCCGTGGTGCGCTCCAATTACCTATGGAGAAGGGAAAGGAAGAAGAGAGATAAGGGTTAAAGACATAAATAATACAGATAGTCCAGTGGCAGGGCACCTGGACTGTACCCGGGAGCTCCGGGTTCGAGACCAGCCCGGGGCCTCCATCCATTTTCATGTGACTTTAAAAAGGGCAGGGGGGATAAAGGACCAAGAGTTAGCGGGGAGGCAGTGACCTAACTTATGGCTCAATGAGGTGAGCTGCGGGCTCCCGTGCCAGGGCCCCGGGTATGAGACCCAACAGGAACGAAGGTATGGGATGTAAGAGGCCACGTCCTCCTGTTGCTGCATAGGTCCCAGTAGTAATAAAAATGGAGACATTAGAACAAATTTTTAAACACTTTTTTATTTAAAAAAGAGAAGAATCAGTGGTTTATATGTACACAGTGTGTATTCATAGGGAAGCGGTATTAAGAGAGGGAACGGTTAAAACCGGGCCCAGCTAAAAGAAAAGTGCATGGGGTTGGGGTATTTTGATATATAATATGGGTGTAAATTGCATGGTGTATGTGTGTGTGTATGTGTGTGTGTGTGTGTGTGCGTGTGTGTGTGGGTGTGTGTGTGTGCATGTGTGTGTGTGTGTGTGTGTGTGTAGTGTATGAGGATCTATGTGTGTGCACAATTACTGTGAATGAGGGTGTATGATTGTGTGTGGTGTGTGATGTGAATGTATAATAAAGTGCAGAGGTTGTATAGTGTTGTAAAGGAAATTTCCAAAAAACCATCATAAAACCAAGAACAAGAAAAAGCATGCACAGTAGACCGTCGAAGCTCTCCCAGTCAATCACTTGGCGACCAGGAGGGCGTGCGGTCAAGTAGCCACTTCAGAACAATCAATACAAAATATATAGTAGAAAGACACACAAAGTGCAAACATTATAAACTCTGCAATGAGAAATAAATTCTGTGTGTGTCTCCAAGAAGATAATTTGTATCAGTGGTGTGTGGTGGCATAAGTAGTTACCAAATTAGTTAGTAATAACTTAGTAAATTAAGGATAAAAATAATTCATATAGAATAACTATAAAATCAGTAATAAATAATAAATAATAAAATAGATTAATAATATAAAATTAAGAAAGTGCAAGGCCCTGGTAGATGAATTAATGTAATTTTTAATTTTGTGCGTTCAATCGTTCATGTTAAAAATCTATTTATACAGAAAGAAGGAGAATAGACAAAATAAGATAGTAAAATATGAGACTTATGGAATATAGAATTATAAAATGGGACCTATGCAGCAACATCGATTCCCAAACAGAAGATAAAAACCATCATGGACAGAGACAGTTAAAAGTCTTTTATTTATGTCAGTTAGTTCACATGGTAAAAATCTCCCTTAGATGCGGATTCTTGGCAGATGGGTGAGGACGCGGTCGCTGTTGGGAGAGATGTGGAAGCTAGTGGGAGAAAGGGGAAAGAGAAGGAAAAGGAGTGTGGAGCTAAATAGGAGAGAAACCAGACCATTGGCGTAGAGAGGCTAAAGGGAGATATATTGGGGGTGAAGAAGGTTAGGGTTAGGGAAAGGTCTGGGTTAGGTGTAGGGGAGCCCCGGGGAAGATGAAAAGTTTTTGAATAGGAATGGGTCAAGGTTAGGGTTAGGGGAGGGTTGAGGGGGAAGGGTAGGAGTAGGTCAAGGTTGGGTTTAGGGAAAAAGAAGGGGGAACCGTGGGAGGAAAAAATAGGGGGGTGAGAGGGGGAAGAGAAGAAAGAGGGGGGTTTTTTTGGGGGGGAGGGGAAGGGAAAAAAGGGGGGGAGGTATAGAAGTGTGAAAATTTACAGAAGGTTTAGGAGGAGGGTATGGAGATAGAGAACGGAAATGGTTTTGTGTAAGACAGTAGATGATGTGAGGATAATCGAGAGAACATTAAAATATGTCATTTAGTCCTGTTGGGTATATAGTGCCCAGTCTCTGGATCCAAGTCCGCTCCGCGTGTTTCCTCTGCCCAGAGGTCCAGAGGGCGCCGGCCTCCAGGCCCGAGATGATTAAGGAATCTACAGGGTGGGTTTGGAAGTGTGTGACTAGATATGTTTTCAATGTGTTCAAACGGATATTACGAAGGTGTTGTTGGAGTCGGGACAAAAGTGTGTTTTGAGTTTCACCTATATAGTGTTTGTGGCAGATTGTGCAGGTGATTATGTAAACAATATTGCTGTCGTGTAGTGTGTGGGTTCCTTGTGGCGGAAAAGATTTGTTATTGTACGGATTGATGATAAATTTACGGTTTTTATAATGCCGAGTTTCGGGGATTGATTCCGGTTTCCTGTGAGTTGCAAAGAGGGATTTGACCAGTAAAGTTTGGAGGTTGGGGTTCTTTTTGTAAGCGGATACAATTTTGTATTTTTGAAGCGGTGGATGGTGTTCTTGTGTTTGTGTGAAACTTTGCTTTATTTGTTTATGTAGATTAATTATGCATTGAGAGAAGGTCGAAATGAGTGGAAGTATTTGAGTGTTATGTTGGCGTGAGTTTTGGGGGGCCTCAGCCGTAGGGGAGGGGGACGGTGTCGGGTTGGGATGCAGACCCTGATTCGGGTGGGGGAGTGGGGTATGTGTTTGGGGGGGATGCAAACCCTGGTTAGGGTAGGGGTGTTGGGATTCTAAGGAGGAAAGGGAGGCTGAGGCGGTAAGTGGTTGTATATGTGGAGGCAGGGGATTAGTGACCAGGTCATCGTTCGAGCGAGTGGGAGCGAGGGAGGCCAAGGTTGAGTTTTTGACAGTGCGTAGAAATCGTTTGGAGTATTTCCTTTTTCGTAGGGCTGTGAAGAGGGTTTGTACTGACTGTTCAAAATCTACGGAATGGGAGGAGATGCGGTGGAATCTAATAATCTGGGATTTAATAATGCCTGCGAAAGTATGTTTTGGGTGATAGCTGTATTTGTGTAATAATGCGTGGGAGTCAGTGGCCTTGAAGTAGACTTTAGTTAGGATTTTTTTGGAGTTGGGAGTATTGTTTGCGAAAAAGACGGTGGTGTCAAGAAAATTGATCTGTTGTGGATCAATGGTGTATTTGATTTTGATGGCCGGATGATGATTATTGAGTATATTAGTGAATTCTGTAAAGGAAGCCAAATCATGTGGCCAAGCGCCAATGATGTCATCCAAAAAGCGGTAGAAAAAGAGTGGTTGTAGGGGGCATTTGGCCAAAGCTTCTCGCTCCCACTCGCTCATATAGATGTTGGCGTAGGAGGGTGCAAACCGTTGACCCATGGCTGTCCCGTGTGTTTGCAAATAGTGATTGTCATTGAAAAGAAAATCGTTATTTTTCAGGCAAATTGTCAGTAATTGAAGGAGTTCTTTGTCTGGCCTGGTTGGGTCTGGATATTTTTGAAAAATGGATTGTATAATTTGAATGCCCAACTCTGTGTCAATGTTTGTATATAAGCTGTCAATGTCAATCGTAAACAGATGTGTGTTGTGTGGGACAACCATGGGTCTTATTATGTCGAGGAAGTGGTATGTGTCCTTTATGTAACTGGGATGTTTATTTGAAAGTGGGGAAAGAAAATGTTCTATATATTGGGCCACGTTGTAAGTTGCGCTATTACAGTCAGACACTATGGGTCTGCCGGGAGGAACCTCGTAGGGACGTGTCCATGTTTGGGGGTCTTTGTGAATCTTGGGGAGAAGGTAAAAATAGCGTGGACGTGGATTTGTGGGACCAGAGAGAAAATGGCGTTGTTTAGCTGTAATATATTTCTGTAGGTAGAGTGACTGAATGATTTCTCGAATCTGTAATTGTGTATTGTGTTGGATAGGTTCGGGTATATGTTTATAATGTAGTGGGTTGGAAAGCTGTCGGTTGGCTTCAATGAGATATTGTTGTCTATCCATTATTACCACTTTGGAGCCTTTATCTGCTGGTTTTATAATTATATTGCGATTATGGATTAGTTCTTTTAGGGCTGTGCGTTCAGGTCCCGTTAGATTATCTAAAGGATCTGGCGGGGGTCTATATTGGCGGAGGGTGGTCTGGTCTCGCGTTATTAAAGTATGAATTTGTGCATGTATTTGTCCTATTGTTGGTTCCCAGTTGGAGGGGTGGGTGAATGGTTGTGGGTTATGGTCTGGTTTGTTATGAAAATGATCTATGATTTTGATACGTCTATGGTAATTGTGGACATCCCTACGAAGTTCCTCCCAGTCATAGCGTTTCGGTCGGGGAATGAATGATAGTCCGCGTTCTAGTAATTGTTTTTGTGAGGTTGAGAGCGTGAGAAGGGCAGATAGGTTAAGTACATTGGAGTCTGAGGTAAGTTGGTTTTGTATGCGTTGTAGTGGCGTGAGTAGTGGTGAGTGAGCACTATGAGATGTGTCTTGTACCGAAGAAGTGGGGGGCGAATGAGTTGGTTGGGGGTTATGTTGAAAGAAGAAGTTATGTGGGTGGACCGGGTTAGGGTTTAAGCAGATGCTAAATTTAATTGTTCACACCAACAGGTGAAGATAGCTGAAGCAGTCTTGGGGGTCCAGTGGATATTATCAGGTTCCGTGTTGAAGGTGTCGTGGGGTATCTCCGCCAAGAACGGAAAGTATGTTGCGATAGTGTTGTTGATTAATGTCAGATTAGACTGTTGTGGTTGCGTGAGCTGTTTGGAGAAGTTGATTATTGGGAAGTAGATGTCAGCGTTGGGGAATGTGGTACGAGCGGTTTTATAGAGGGCTTTGAGTTGTTTAATTGACGTTTGTTTTGGGTCTTGGTCCTTGTTGTTAAGACCTATGGAGAGAACGAGTATTTTTGTTGATGGGGTGGTGAGTGTTTTTTCACAGAGTTTTAAGAAATGATATAAGTTTGCACCTGGATAGCTATCCAGTTGAATGTCCGGGTTATTATGTGACGGGATGCGGTTAATGTTAGAGTCTCCAAAGATTAAGATTGGTTTGCGTGGTTTAAAGGACCAGTCTATTAGTTTTCTGTGTGGTCTGGCCAAGTGGTATGTCGGTTTGTATGTCGTTTTAAGGGGGGGTGTGTTGAGTAGTGGATAAGACTTAGAGAGCAGAGTTCTGGGGTTGATCGGGGTATGTGGGGGAACCTGTGGGCTATCACTTTGTGTGTCGGGGTGGTTGGCCCCCCGAGCTCCAATTGTTGTGTCATGGATAGGCTCAGAAGGGGTTTCCATAGAAGCCATGTTGGCTTTATTGGACCCAATCATCATGAGAGTGCCTTCCATATTTGTGTTTTTGTTTTTGTTAAGGACTGTAATATGTTCAGTCATAGTTTTGGAGGAGGGAGGGCCAGCCAGGCCGATATTTTCAGGTTTGGGATCTGGTTGGGAGAAAACAGAGGAAATAGAATCGTTTGTGAAAATAACAACATTAGATTTACTGTGGGAACTAAGTGAAATTGATTCAAAGACCGGTGGGTCATTAGCAGATACCTGTGGGGGAGGATGTAGTTGAACCCCAACCTCCTGCGTGGCAGACGTGCATGTTGCCACTAAGCCAGCAGGCTGTTGGCTGGCAGGCTGTTGGCTTGGTGGAGGAGGTGTGTTAGGTATGGATGAAAGCTGTGGAAGAGTAGGTGGAAAAAACAGTTGTTGACTCGTTAGTTTGTTTATGATGGGTGGGAGAACCGGTGATAGTTGTAATGCAGACAAATTAGAATCGTGTATGGGTGGGTCCATTGAAGGGTCAGAGGCCGGGGGACCCCCTGTCCCCCTGGGCAGAGGGGTGGACGAAGTCAGGGGGGGAGGAGAGGAAGCCGAGGTGTGGCTCATTGGTGGTGTGTGGGCCTGTGGTGTGGTCACAGTGGAAGCGTCCACAGTATTGGTGGTGGGCACAGTAGAAGATGCCAGGTGGGTCAACATTTTGAGACCCGGTTTGGGGTGGTCGCAGGCACGGGGTCCCAGTCGGGGCGCTGCCTCCCCACTGGTAAGGGTCCCAGGTGGAGTGACCCCACGGGTTGGGGTCCCTGTGTACCTTGGAAGGGGGATAGGCGTTGGTAGAAGTATGGGTTGTGGGGTGGGGGTTGGGCGGGTACTGTTCTGTGCCCGTAGTCTATGCCGTGGTGTAGGGACAGGCCTGGGAGTGGCCACCAGGCTGGACTTCACAGGGAGGGAGGTCTGAGCAGGCGTCTGAATTGTGGGATGGTTAGTCGGGTCCTGGGTGGGTGGGGGCTTATTTTTGGGGTGCCGGGAAACCTCCTCAAGAATGGAGGTGCGGGGGCCCAGATATAGTGATAATTTGTGTGGGGCTTTCGCCTGTGGGAGAGATGGAAAGTCTGTTTCTTCCTTGCTTTCCAAGATGGGGGGAAGGGGGGCTATTGTAGAAGAGGGTCTGATTAGTGAGCGGGGTGGGGGAAGGTCGGGTTGTGTTGGGGCAGGGTTATCCAGATGGGGAGAGGCGAGGGTGGTAGGGGGGGCCTGCTCAGAGAAACCCAACAGTTGTTGTACTGTGAGTACTGTAGTGGGGGAGAGTTTGTGCCCATAGCGTTTTTTCGCCCAACCAATGGAAATTTGCAGGGCTAACTCGTCCTTAGGTGTGTGTGTGAGGTTTGTAATGATGTTACAGTAGTGTTCATGAAGGATTTTCATGTTGGTGTGCATCCACTGTGTTGTGTTTGTAGCCACTTTGGAACGAGTGTCTGGAGTAGGAGCAGCTGGTTTTATAAAGTCTGTCAGGCGGGACACCTGGCGCATCATGCCAGGTGGAAATTGATTTGTATCTATCGCATTCTGAATGATGTGTTTATGGTGTACCGCCTGAAAGAGTTTGAAATAAAGTTTGCTGTAAGAGCGGGTTTCTGGAGTGGGGGGTCCAGAGAGTGCAGGCAGATGAGTGTGGGAGTATGTGGTGGAACTAGAGGTGGGTCGTGTTTGTGTGGGATGTGTGTGTGTGTGTGTGGGTGCAGGGCGTAGGGCCAGGGACATAAGCGGCCTGGGTGCATTATTGTATATGTGTGAGCGGTGTGATGGCTGTCCAAACATAGTGATTAGTTAATCTGCTGATACTGTTTCCTGAAAAGACAAGTAGTTAGAGTCAGTGAGTGAGGAGGGCCTACCTTGATCCACGGCTGGTGCAGGTCTTGGTCTCCGTTTTGTTGAGTCGCTGGTAGGCCTGGATGGGCAGTTTGGTAGATGGAGCGATTCTCTGTAGGAGACAGGAAGAAGAGGGCTTCTCGAAAAGCCGGTGAGCTTGGTGTTGGTGCACAGCCGGGAGGCCGGCAGGCTGGCTCCTCCACTAACAGTTAAAAACTTGTCTTTATTAGCTTAAAATCAAGTAAAACCAATTGTAGCCAGCAAAGGGGCTTAAAAGGTTAAAAGGCTATAAATGAAACAAAGTAAGCATGCAGAGTAGCTAATCTAGGCCTGACGTTTCGCAACCAAGTTGCTTCATCAGAGGCAAGAGAGGGCCTGAATGGACAGCCAGGGTGTATATATAGGTTTGGGGAGATGGATGATAGAATCCAGCCCAGGGGCCACTCCCAACCAATGAGAGTGCAGTAGGCAGCATATTGCCAGAGGATTGGCTGGGGAAATACAAATTTTGGAGGGAAAGAGTCCAATAGGTTCCTGAATGTGGGCGGCGGTTCTAGGTGAATGTAATATGGGTTAGTAGGTAGAAGAGTTTGACAGTCAAACACCATTCGGTGGCAAAGCGGCAAGGTCGGGAGCCGAGCTACCGGGGGCCCGGGTTCAAGTCCCGGGCCCGGGCAAACGGCCCCAACCAGCATCTTGTCACCTATTCCTTTTTAGAAAAAGTTCAGCGCAGTAGGTATCATATTGCCAGAGGATTGGCTGGGAAAATACAAATTTTGGAGGGAAAGAGTCTAATAGGTTCCTGAGTGTGGGGGGCGGTTCTAGGTGAATGTAATTTATGGGTTAGTGGGTAAAGAGTATGACAGTTAAACACAATTCGGTGGCCAAGCGGCAAGGCTGAGAGCCGATCCCCCGGGGAGCCGGGTTCAAGTCCCGGGCCCGGGCAAACGACCCCAACCAGCATCTTGCCACCTACTCCTTCTTTTTAGAAAAAGTTCAGAGCATCGCGTGTTAAGGTTTAAGTTCCGTGGCTTGTACACTTGAGACAGGAGCAGATAGATTCATTTAGAAAGATTAAGGCAAAGGGAGCGCTGGACGGGTGGCACTGGCTGGGTTAGGGTTGGGTTAGGGTTTGGGTTGGGGGTCTGGGTTAGGCCTGGTGTGCACGGGCCTACCCGTGGTGCGCTCCAATTACCTATGGAGAAGGGAAAGGAAGAAGAGAGATAAGGGTTAAAGACATAAATAATACAGATAGTCCAGTGGCAGGGCACCTGGACTGTACCCGGGAGCTCCGGGTTCGAGACCAGCCCGGGGCCTCCATCCATTTTCATGTGACTTTAAAAAGGGCAGGGGGGATAAAGGACCAAGAGTTAGCGGGGAGGCAGTGACCTAACTTATGGCTCAATGAGGTGAGCTGCGGGCTCCCGTGCCAGGGCCCCGGGTATGAGACCCAACAGGAACGAAGGTATGGGATGTAAGAGGCCACGTCCTCCTGTTGCTGCATAGGTCCCAGTAGTAATAAAAATGGAGACATTAGAACAAATTTTTAAACACTTTTTTATTTAAAAAAGAGAAGAATCAGTGGTTTATATGTACACAGTGTGTATTCATAGGGAAGCGGTATTAAGAGAGGGAACGGTTAAAACCGGGCCCAGCTAAAAGAAAAGTGCATGGGGTTGGGGTATTTTGATATATAATATGGGTGTAAATTGCATGGTGTATGTGTGTGTGTATGTGTGTGTGTGTGTGTGTGCGTGTGTGTGTGGGTGTGTGTGTGTGCATGTGTGTGTGTGTGTGTGTGTGTGTGTAGTGTATGAGGATCTATGTGTGTGCACAATTACTGTGAATGAGGGTGTATGATTGTGTGTGGTGTGTGATGTGAATGTATAATAAAGTGCAGAGGTTGTATAGTGTTGTAAAGGAAATTTCCAAAAAACCATCATAAAACCAAGAACAAGAAAAAGCATGCACAGTAGACCGTCGAAGCTCTCCCAGTCAATCACTTGGCGACCAGGAGGGCGTGCGGTCAAGTAGCCACTTCAGAACAATCAATACAAAATATATAGTAGAAAGACACACAAAGTGCAAACATTATAAACTCTGCAATGAGAAATAAATTCTGTGTGTGTCTCCAAGAAGATAATTTGTATCAGTGGTGTGTGGTGGCATAAGTAGTTACCAAATTAGTTAGTAATAACTTAGTAAATTAAGGATAAAAATAATTCATATAGAATAACTATAAAATCAGTAATAAATAATAAATAATAAAATAGATTAATAATATAAAATTAAGAAAGTGCAAGGCCCTGGTAGATGAATTAATGTAATTTTTAATTTTGTGCGTTCAATCGTTCATGTTAAAAATCTATTTATACAGAAAGAAGGAGAATAGACAAAATAAGATAGTAAAATATGAGACTTATGGAATATAGAATTATAAAATGGGACCTATGCAGCAACATCGATTCCCAAACAGAAGATAAAAACCATCATGGACAGAGACAGTTAAAAGTCTTTTATTTATGTCAGTTAGTTCACATGGTAAAAATCTCCCTTAGATGCGGATTCTTGGCAGATGGGTGAGGACGCGGTCGCTGTTGGGAGAGATGTGGAAGCTAGTGGGAGAAAGGGGAAAGAGAAGGAAAAGGAGTGTGGAGCTAAATAGGAGAGAAACCAGACCATTGGCGTAGAGAGGCTAAAGGGAGATATATTGGGGGTGAAGAAGGTTAGGGTTAGGGAAAGGTCTGGGTTAGGTGTAGGGGAGCCCCGGGGAAGATGAAAAGTTTTTGAATAGGAATGGGTCAAGGTTAGGGTTAGGGGAGGGTTGAGGGGGAAGGGTAGGAGTAGGTCAAGGTTGGGTTTAGGGAAAAAGAAGGGGGAACCGTGGGAGGAAAAAATAGGGGGGTGAGAGGGGGAAGAGAAGAAAGAGGGGGGTTTTTTTGGGGGGGAGGGGAAGGGAAAAAAGGGGGGGAGGTATAGAAGTGTGAAAATTTACAGAAGGTTTAGGAGGAGGGTATGGAGATAGAGAACGGAAATGGTTTTGTGTAAGACAGTAGATGATGTGAGGATAATCGAGAGAACATTAAAATATGTCATTTAGTCCTGTTGGGTATATAGTGCCCAGTCTCTGGATCCAAGTCCGCTCCGCGTGTTTCCTCTGCCCAGAGGTCCAGAGGGCGCCGGCCTCCAGGCCCGAGATGATTAAGGAATCTACAGGGTGGGTTTGGAAGTGTGTGACTAGATATGTTTTCAATGTGTTCAAACGGATATTACGAAGGTGTTGTTGGAGTCGGGACAAAAGTGTGTTTTGAGTTTCACCTATATAGTGTTTGTGGCAGATTGTGCAGGTGATTATGTAAACAATATTGCTGTCGTGTAGTGTGTGGGTTCCTTGTGGCGGAAAAGATTTGTTATTGTACGGATTGATGATAAATTTACGGTTTTTATAATGCCGAGTTTCGGGGATTGATTCCGGTTTCCTGTGAGTTGCAAAGAGGGATTTGACCAGTAAAGTTTGGAGGTTGGGGTTCTTTTTGTAAGCGGATACAATTTTGTATTTTTGAAGCGGTGGATGGTGTTCTTGTGTTTGTGTGAAACTTTGCTTTATTTGTTTATGTAGATTAATTATGCATTGAGAGAAGGTCGAAATGAGTGGAAGTATTTGAGTGTTATGTTGGCGTGAGTTTTGGGGGGCCTCAGCCGTAGGGGAGGGGGACGGTGTCGGGTTGGGATGCAGACCCTGATTCGGGTGGGGGAGTGGGGTATGTGTTTGGGGGGATGCAAACCCTGGTTAGGGTAGGGGTGTTGGGATTCTAAGGAGGAAAGGGAGGCTGAGGCGGTAAGTGGTTGTATATGTGGAGGCAGGGGATTAGTGACCAGGTCATCGTTCGAGCGAGTGGGAGCGAGGGAGGCCAAGGTTGAGTTTTTGACAGTGCGTAGAAATCGTTTGGAGTATTTCCTTTTTCGTAGGGCTGTGAAGAGGGTTTGTACTGACTGTTCAAAATCTACGGAATGGGAGGAGATGCGGTGGAATCTAATAATCTGGGATTTAATAATGCCTGCGAAAGTATGTTTTGGGTGATAGCTGTATTTGTGTAATAATGCGTGGGAGTCAGTGGCCTTGAAGTAGACTTTAGTTAGGATTTTTTTGGAGTTGGGAGTATTGTTTGCGAAAAAGACGGTGGTGTCAAGAAAATTGATCTGTTGTGGATCAATGGTGTATTTGATTTTGATGGCCGGATGATGATTATTGAGTATATTAGTGAATTCTGTAAAGGAAGCCAAATCATGTGGCCAAGCGCCAATGATGTCATCCAAAAAGCGGTAGAAAAAGAGTGGTTGTAGGGGGCATTTGGCCAAAGCTTCTCGCTCCCACTCGCTCATATAGATGTTGGCGTAGGAGGGTGCAAACCGTTGACCCATGGCTGTCCCGTGTGTTTGCAAATAGTGATTGTCATTGAAAAGAAAATCGTTATTTTTCAGGCAAATTGTCAGTAATTGAAGGAGTTCTTTGTCTGGCCTGGTTGGGTCTGGATATTTTTGAAAAATGGATTGTATAATTTGAATGCCCAACTCTGTGTCAATGTTTGTATATAAGCTGTCAATGTCAATCGTAAACAGATGTGTGTTGTGTGGGACAACCATGGGTCTTATTATGTCGAGGAAGTGGTATGTGTCCTTTATGTAACTGGGATGTTTATTTGAAAGTGGGGAAAGAAAATGTTCTATATATTGGGCCACGTTGTAAGTTGCGCTATTACAGTCAGACACTATGGGTCTGCCGGGAGGAACCTCGTAGGGACGTGTCCATGTTTGGGGGTCTTTGTGAATCTTGGGGAGAAGGTAAAAATAGCGTGGACGTGGATTTGTGGGACCAGAGAGAAAATGGCGTTGTTTAGCTGTAATATATTTCTGTAGGTAGAGTGACTGAATGATTTCTCGAATCTGTAATTGTGTATTGTGTTGGATAGGTTCGGGTATATGTTTATAATGTAGTGGGTTGGAAAGCTGTCGGTTGGCTTCAATGAGATATTGTTGTCTATCCATTATTACCACTTTGGAGCCTTTATCTGCTGGTTTTATAATTATATTGCGATTATGGATTAGTTCTTTTAGGGCTGTGCGTTCAGGTCCCGTTAGATTATCTAAAGGATCTGGCGGGGGTCTATATTGGCGGAGGGTGGTCTGGTCTCGCGTTATTAAAGTATGAATTTGTGCATGTATTTGTCCTATTGTTGGTTCCCAGTTGGAGGGGTGGGTGAATGGTTGTGGGTTATGGTCTGGTTTGTTATGAAAATGATCTATGATTTTGATACGTCTATGGTAATTGTGGACATCCCTACGAAGTTCCTCCCAGTCATAGCGTTTCGGTCGGGGAATGAATGATAGTCCGCGTTCTAGTAATTGTTTTTGTGAGGTTGAGAGCGTGAGAAGGGCAGATAGGTTAAGTACATTGGAGTCTGAGGTAAGTTGGTTTTGTATGCGTTGTAGTGGCGTGAGTAGTGGTGAGTGAGCACTATGAGATGTGTCTTGTACCGAAGAAGTGGGGGGCGAATGAGTTGGTTGGGGGTTATGTTGAAAGAAGAAGTTATGTGGGTGGACCGGGTTAGGGTTTAAGCAGATGCTAAATTTAATTGTTCACACCAACAGGTGAAGATAGCTGAAGCAGTCTTGGGGGTCCAGTGGATATTATCAGGTTCCGTGTTGAAGGTGTCGTGGGGTATCTCCGCCAAGAACGGAAAGTATGTTGCGATAGTGTTGTTGATTAATGTCAGATTAGACTGTTGTGGTTGCGTGAGCTGTTTGGAGAAGTTGATTATTGGGAAGTAGATGTCAGCGTTGGGGAATGTGGTACGAGCGGTTTTATAGAGGGCTTTGAGTTGTTTAATTGACGTTTGTTTTGGGTCTTGGTCCTTGTTGTTAAGACCTATGGAGAGAACGAGTATTTTTGTTGATGGGGTGGTGAGTGTTTTTTCACAGAGTTTTAAGAAATGATATAAGTTTGCACCTGGATAGCTATCCAGTTGAATGTCCGGGTTATTATGTGACGGGATGCGGTTAATGTTAGAGTCTCCAAAGATTAAGATTGGTTTGCGTGGTTTAAAGGACCAGTCTATTAGTTTTCTGTGTGGTCTGGCCAAGTGGTATGTCGGTTTGTATGTCGTTTTAAGGGGGGGTGTGTTGAGTAGTGGATAAGACTTAGAGAGCAGAGTTCTGGGGTTGATCGGGGTATGTGGGGGAACCTGTGGGCTATCACTTTGTGTGTCGGGGTGGTTGGCCCCCCGAGCTCCAATTGTTGTGTCATGGATAGGCTCAGAAGGGGTTTCCATAGAAGCCATGTTGGCTTTATTGGACCCAATCATCATGAGAGTGCCTTCCATATTTGTGTTTTTGTTTTTGTTAAGGACTGTAATATGTTCAGTCATAGTTTTGGAGGAGGGAGGGCCAGCCAGGCCGATATTTTCAGGTTTGGGATCTGGTTGGGAGAAAACAGAGGAAATAGAATCGTTTGTGAAAATAACAACATTAGATTTACTGTGGGAACTAAGTGAAATTGATTCAAAGACCGGTGGGTCATTAGCAGATACCTGTGGGGGAGGATGTAGTTGAACCCCAACCTCCTGCGTGGCAGACGTGCATGTTGCCACTAAGCCAGCAGGCTGTTGGCTGGCAGGCTGTTGGCTTGGTGGAGGAGGTGTGTTAGGTATGGATGAAAGCTGTGGAAGAGTAGGTGGAAAAAACAGTTGTTGACTCGTTAGTTTGTTTATGATGGGTGGGAGAACCGGTGATAGTTGTAATGCAGACAAATTAGAATCGTGTATGGGTGGGTCCATTGAAGGGTCAGAGGCCGGGGGACCCCCTGTCCCCCTGGGCAGAGGGGTGGACGAAGTCAGGGGGGGAGGAGAGGAAGCCGAGGTGTGGCTCATTGGTGGTGTGTGGGCCTGTGGTGTGGTCACAGTGGAAGCGTCCACAGTATTGGTGGTGGGCACAGTAGAAGATGCCAGGTGGGTCAACATTTTGAGACCCGGTTTGGGGTGGTCGCAGGCACGGGGTCCCAGTCGGGGCGCTGCCTCCCCACTGGTAAGGGTCCCAGGTGGAGTGACCCCACGGGTTGGGGTCCCTGTGTACCTTGGAAGGGGGATAGGCGTTGGTAGAAGTATGGGTTGTGGGGTGGGGGTTGGGCGGGTACTGTTCTGTGCCCGTAGTCTATGCCGTGGTGTAGGGACAGGCCTGGGAGTGGCCACCAGGCTGGACTTCACAGGGAGGGAGGTCTGAGCAGGCGTCTGAATTGTGGGATGGTTAGTCGGGTCCTGGGTGGGTGGGGGCTTATTTTTGGGGTGCCGGGAAACCTCCTCAAGAATGGAGGTGCGGGGGCCCAGATATAGTGATAATTTGTGTGGGGCTTTCGCCTGTGGGAGAGATGGAAAGTCTGTTTCTTCCTTGCTTTCCAAGATGGGGGAAGGGGGGCTATTGTAGAAGAGGGTCTGATTAGTGAGCGGGGTGGGGGAAGGTCGGGTTGTGTTGGGGCAGGGTTATCCAGATGGGGAGAGGCGAGGGTGGTAGGGGGGGCCTGCTCAGAGAAACCCAACAGTTGTTGTACTGTGAGTACTGTAGTGGGGGAGAGTTTGTGCCCATAGCGTTTTTTCGCCCAACCAATGGAAATTTGCAGGGCTAACTCGTCCTTAGGTGTGTGTGTGAGGTTTGTAATGATGTTACAGTAGTGTTCATGAAGGATTTTCATGTTGGTGTGCATCCACTGTGTTGTGTTTGTAGCCACTTTGGAACGAGTGTCTGGAGTAGGAGCAGCTGGTTTTATAAAGTCTGTCAGGCGGGACACCTGGCGCATCATGCCAGGTGGAAATTGATTTGTATCTATCGCATTCTGAATGATGTGTTTATGGTGTACCGCCTGAAAGAGTTTGAAATAAAGTTTGCTGTAAGAGCGGGTTTCTGGAGTGGGGGGTCCAGAGAGTGCAGGCAGATGAGTGTGGGAGTATGTGGTGGAACTAGAGGTGGGTCGTGTTTGTGTGGGATGTGTGTGTGTGTGTGTGGGTGCAGGGCGTAGGGCCAGGGACATAAGCGGCCTGGGTGCATTATTGTATATGTGTGAGCGGTGTGATGGCTGTCCAAACATAGTGATTAGTTAATCTGCTGATACTGTTTCCTGAAAAGACAAGTAGTTAGAGTCAGTGAGTGAGGAGGGCCTACCTTGATCCACGGCTGGTGCAGGTCTTGGTCTCCGTTTTGTTGAGTCGCTGGTAGGCCTGGATGGGCAGTTTGGTAGATGGAGCGATTCTCTGTAGGAGACAGGAAGAAGAGGGCTTCTCGAAAAGCCGGTGAGCTTGGTGTTGGTGCACAGCCGGGAGGCCGGCAGGCTGGCTCCTCCACTAACAGTTAAAAACTTGTCTTTATTAGCTTAAAATCAAGTAAAACCAATTGTAGCCAGCAAAGGGGCTTAAAAGGTTAAAAGGCTATAAATGAAACAAAGTAAGCATGCAGAGTAGCTAATCTAGGCCTGACGTTTCGCAACCAAGTTGCTTCATCAGAGGCAAGAGAGGGCCTGAATGGACAGCCAGGGTGTATATATAGGTTTGGGGAGATGGATGATAGAATCCAGCCCAGGGGCCACTCCCAACCAATGAGAGTGCAGTAGGCAGCATATTGCCAGAGGATTGGCTGGGGAAATACAAATTTTGGAGGGAAAGAGTCCAATAGGTTCCTGAATGTGGGCGGCGGTTCTAGGTGAATGTAATATGGGTTAGTAGGTAGAAGAGTTTGACAGTCAAACACCATTCGGTGGCAAAGCGGCAAGGTCGGGAGCCGAGCTACCGGGGGCCCGGGTTCAAGTCCCGGGCCCGGGCAAACGGCCCCAACCAGCATCTTGTCACCTATTCCTTTTTAGAAAAAGTTCAGCGCAGTAGGTATCATATTGCCAGAGGATTGGCTGGGAAAATACAAATTTTGGAGGGAAAGAGTCTAATAGGTTCCTGAGTGTGGGGGGCGGTTCTAGGTGAATGTAATTTATGGGTTAGTGGGTAAAAGAGTATGACAGTTAAACACAATTCGGTGGCCAAGCGGCAAGGCTGAGAGCCGATCCCCCGGGGAGCCGGGTTCAAGTCCCGGGCCCGGGCAAACGACCCCAACCAGCATCTTGCCACCTACTCCTTCTTTTTAGAAAAAGTTCAGAGCATCGCGTGTTAAGGTTTAAGTTCCGTGGCTTGTACACTTGAGACAGGAGCAGATAGATTCATTTAGAAAGATTAAGGCAAAGGGAGCGCTGGACGGGTGGCACTGGCTGGGTTAGGGTTGGGTTAGGGTTTGGGTTGGGGGTCTGGGTTAGGCCTGGTGTGCACGGGCCTACCCGTGGTGCGCTCCAATTACCTATGGAGAAGGGAAAGGAAGAAGAGAGATAAGGGTTAAAGACATAAATAATACAGATAGTCCAGTGGCAGGGCACCTGGACTGTACCCGGGAGCTCCGGGTTCGAGACCAGCCCGGGGCCTCCATCCATTTTCATGTGACTTTAAAAAGGGCAGGGGGGATAAAGGACCAAGAGTTAGCGGGGAGGCAGTGACCTAACTTATGGCTCAATGAGGTGAGCTGCGGGCTCCCGTGCCAGGGCCCCGGGTATGAGACCCAACAGGAACGAAGGTATGGGATGTAAGAGGCCACGTCCTCCTGTTGCTGCATAGGTCCCAGTAGTAATAAAAATGGAGACATTAGAACAAATTTTTAAACACTTTTTTATTTAAAAAAGAGAAGAATCAGTGGTTTATATGTACACAGTGTGTATTCATAGGGAAGCGGTATTAAGAGAGGGAACGGTTAAAACCGGGCCCAGCTAAAAGAAAAGTGCATGGGGTTGGGGTATTTTGATATATAATATGGGTGTAAATTGCATGGTGTATGTGTGTGTGTATGTGTGTGTGTGTGTGTGTGCGTGTGTGTGTGGGTGTGTGTGTGTGCATGTGTGTGTGTGTGTGTGTGTGTGTAGTGTATGAGGATCTATGTGTGTGCACAATTACTGTGAATGAGGGTGTATGATTGTGTGTGGTGTGTGATGTGAATGTATAATAAAGTGCAGAGGTTGTATAGTGTTGTAAAGGAAATTTCCAAAAAACCATCATAAAACCAAGAACAAGAAAAAGCATGCACAGTAGACCGTCGAAGCTCTCCCAGTCAATCACTTGGCGACCAGGAGGGCGTGCGGTCAAGTAGCCACTTCAGAACAATCAATACAAAATATATAGTAGAAAGACACACAAAGTGCAAACATTATAAACTCTGCAATGAGAAATAAATTCTGTGTGTGTCTCCAAGAAGATAATTTGTATCAGTGGTGTGTGGTGGCATAAGTAGTTACCAAATTAGTTAGTAATAACTTAGTAAATTAAGGATAAAAATAATTCATATAGAATAACTATAAAATCAGTAATAAATAATAAATAATAAAATAGATTAATAATATAAAATTAAGAAAGTGCAAGGCCCTGGTAGATGAATTAATGTAATTTTTAATTTTGTGCGTTCAATCGTTCATGTTAAAAATCTATTTATACAGAAAGAAGGAGAATAGACAAAATAAGATAGTAAAATATGAGACTTATGGAATATAGAATTATAAAATGGGACCTATGCAGCAACATCGATTCCCAAACAGAAGATAAAAACCATCATGGACAGAGACAGTTAAAAGTCTTTTATTTATGTCAGTTAGTTCACATGGTAAAAATCTCCCTTAGATGCGGATTCTTGGCAGATGGGTGAGGACGCGGTCGCTGTTGGGAGAGATGTGGA
Source organism: Cephalopholis sonnerati (assembly GCA_019142605.1). Taxonomy (NCBI): domain Eukaryota; kingdom Metazoa; phylum Chordata; class Actinopteri; order Perciformes; family Serranidae; genus Cephalopholis; species Cephalopholis sonnerati. Next base: position 27,255 of record JAGQAX010000022.1, on the reverse strand, counting down.
AGCTAGTGGGAGAAAGGGGAAAGAGAAGGAAAAGGAGTGTGGAGCTAAATAGGAGAGAAACCAGACCATTGGCGTAGAGAGGCTAAAGGGAGATATATTGGGGGTGAAGAAGGTTAGGGTTAGGGAAAGGTCTGGGTTAGGTGTAGGGGAGCCCCGGGGAAGATGAAAAGTTTTTGAATAGGAATGGGTCAAGGTTAGGGTTAGGGGAGGGTTGAGGGGGAAGGGTAGGAGTAGGTCAAGGTTGGGTTTAGGGAAAAAGAAGGGGGAACCGTGGGAGGAAAAAATAGGGGGGTGAGAGGGGGAAGAGAAGAAAGAGGGGGGTTTTTTTGGGGGGGAGGGGAAGGGAAAAAAGGGGGGGAGGTATAGAAGTGTGAAAATTTACAGAAGGTTTAGGAGGAGGGTATGGAGATAGAGAACGGAAATGGTTTTGTGTAAGACAGTAGATGATGTGAGGATAATCGAGAGAACATTAAAATATGTCATTTAGTCCTGTTGGGTATATAGTGCCCAGTCTCTGGATCCAAGTCCGCTCCGCGTGTTTCCTCTGCCCAGAGGTCCAGAGGGCGCCGGCCTCCAGGCCCGAGATGATTAAGGAATCTACAGGGTGGGTTTGGAAGTGTGTGACTAGATATGTTTTCAATGTGTTCAAACGGATATTACGAAGGTGTTGTTGGAGTCGGGACAAAAGTGTGTTTTGAGTTTCACCTATATAGTGTTTGTGGCAGATTGTGCAGGTGATTATGTAAACAATATTGCTGTCGTGTAGTGTGTGGGTTCCTTGTGGCGGAAAAGATTTGTTATTGTACGGATTGATGATAAATTTACGGTTTTTATAATGCCGAGTTTCGGGGATTGATTCCGGTTTCCTGTGAGTTGCAAAGAGGGATTTGACCAGTAAAGTTTGGAGGTTGGGGTTCTTTTTGTAAGCGGATACAATTTTGTATTTTTGAAGCGGTGGATGGTGTTCTTGTGTTTGTGTGAAACTTTGCTTTATTTGTTTATGTAGATTAATTATGCATTGAGAGAAGGTCGAAATGAGTGGAAGTATTTGAGTGTTATGTTGGCGTGAGTTTTGGGGGGCCTCAGCCGTAGGGGAGGGGGACGGTGTCGGGTTGGGATGCAGACCCTGATTCGGGTGGGGGAGTGGGGTATGTGTTTTGGGGGGGATGCAAACCCTGGTTAGGGTAGGGGTGTTGGGATTCTAAGGAGGAAAGGGAGGCTGAGGCGGTAAGTGGTTGTATATGTGGAGGCAGGGGATTAGTGACCAGGTCATCGTTCGAGCGAGTGGGAGCGAGGGAGGCCAAGGTTGAGTTTTTGACAGTGCGTAGAAATCGTTTGGAGTATTTCCTTTTTCGTAGGGCTGTGAAGAGGGTTTGTACTGACTGTTCAAAATCTACGGAATGGGAGGAGATGCGGTGGAATCTAATAATCTGGATTTAATAATGCCTGCGAAAGTATGTTTTGGGTGATAGCTGTATTTGTGTAATAATGCGTGGGAGGTCAGTGGCCTTGAAGTAGACTTTAGTTAGGATTTTTTGGAGTTGGGAGTATTGTTTGCGAAAAAGACGGTGGTGTCAAGAAAATTGATCTGTTGTGGATCAATGGTGTATTTGATTTTGATGGCCGGATGATGATTATTGAGTATATTAGTGAATTCTGTAAAGGAAGCCAAATCATGTGGCCAAGCGCCAATGATGTCATCCAAAAAGCGGTAGAAAAAGAGTGGTTGTAGGGGCATTTGGCCAAAGCTTCTCGCTCCCACTCGCTCATATAGATGTTGGCGTAGGAGGGTGCAAACCGTTGACCCATGGCTGTCCCGTGTGTTTGCAAATAGTGATTGTCATTGAAAAGAAAATCGTTATTTTTCAGGCAAATTGTCAGTAATTGAAGGAGTTCTTTGTCTGGCCTGGTTGGGTCTGGATATTTTTGAAAAAATGGATTGTATAATTTGAATGCCCAACTCTGTGTCAATGTTTGTATATAAGCTGTCAATGTCAATCGTAAACAGATGTGTGTTGTGTGGGACAACCATGGGTCTTATTATGTCGAGGAAGTGGTATGTGTCCTTTATGTAACTGGGATGTTTATTTGAAAGTGGGGAAAGAAAATGTTCTATATATTGGGCCACGTTGTAAGTTGCGCTATTACAGTCAGACACTATGGGTCTGCCGGGAGGAACCTCGTAGGGACGTGTCCATGTTTGGGGGTCTTTGTGAATCTTGGGGAGAAGGTAAAAATAGCGTGGACGGGGATTTGTGGGACCAGAGAGAAAATGGCGTTGTTTAGCTGTAATATATTTCTGTAGGTAGAGTGACTGAATGATTTCTCGAATCTGTAATTGTGTATTGTGTTGGATAGGTTCGGGTATATGTTTATAATGTAGTGGGTTGGAAAGCTGTCGGTTGGCTTCAATGAGATATTGTTGTCTATCCATTATTACCACTTTGGAGCCTTTATCTGCTGGTTTTATAATTATATTGCGATTATGGATTAGTTCTTTTAGGGCTGTGCGTTCAGGTCCCGTTAGATTATCTAAAGGATCTGGCGGGGGTCTATATTGGCGGAGGGTGGTCTGGTCTCGCGTTATTAAAGTATGAATTTGTGCATGTATTTGTCCTATTGTTGGTTCCCAGTTGGAGGGGTGGGTGAATGGTTGTGGGTTATGGTCTGGTTTGTTATGAAAATGATCTATGATTTTGATACGTCTATGGTAATTGTGGACATCCCTACGAAGTTCCTCCCAGTCATAGCGTTTCGGTCGGGGAATGAATGATAGTCCGCGTTCTAGTAATTGTTTTTGTGAGGTTGAGAGCGTGAGAAGGGCAGATAGGTTAAGTACATTGGAGTCTGAGGTAAGTTGGTTTTGTATGCGTTGTAGTGGCGTGAGTAGTGGTGAGTGAGCACTATGAGATGTGTCTTGTACCGAAGAAGTGGGGGGCGAATGAGTTGGTTGGGGGTTATGTTGAAAGAAGAAGTTATGTGGGTGGACCGGGTTAGGGTTTAAGCAGATGCTAAATTTAATTGTTCACACCAACAGGTGAAGATAGCTGAAGCAGTCTTGGGGGTCCAGTGGATATTATCAGGTTCCGTGTTGAAGGTGTCGTGGGGTATCTCCGCCAAGAACGGAAAGTATGTTGCGATAGTGTTGTTGATTAATGTCAGATTAGACTGTTGTGGTTGCGTGAGCTGTTTGGAGAAGTTGATTATTGGGAAGTAGATGTCAGCGTTGGGGAATGTGGTACGAGCGGTTTTATAGAGGGCTTTGAGTTGTTTAATTGACGTTTGTTTTGGGTCTTGGTCCTTGTTGTTAAGACCTATGGAGAGAACGAGTATTTTTGTTGATGGGGTGGTGAGTGTTTTTTCACAGAGTTTTAAGAAATGATATAATTTGCACCTGGATAGCTATCCAGTTGAATGTCCGGGTTATTATGTGACGGGATGCGGTTAATGTTAGAGTCTCCAAAGATTAAGATTGGTTTGCGTGGTTTAAAGGACCAGTCTATTAGTTTTCTGTGTGGTCTGGCCAAGTGGTATGTCGGTTTGTATGTCGTTTTAAGGGGGGGTGTGTTGAGTAGTGGATAAGACTTAGAGAGCAGAGTTCTGGGGTTGATCGGGGTATGTGGGGGAACCTGTGGGCTATCACTTTGTGTGTCGGGGTGGTTGGCCCCCCGAGCTCCAATTGTTGTGTCATGGATAGGCTCAGAAGGGGTTTCCATAGAAGCCATGTTGGCTTTATTGGACCCAATCATCATGAGAGTGCCTTCCATATTTGTGTTTTTGTTTTTGTTAAGGACTGTAATATGTTCAGTCATAGTTTTGGAGGAGGGAGGGCCAGCCAGGCCGATATTTTCAGGTTTGGGATCTGGTTGGGAGAAAACAGAGGAAATAGAATCGTTTGTGAAAATACAACATTAGATTTACTGTGGAACTAAGTGAAATTGATTCAAAGACCGGTGGTCATTAGCAGATACCTGTGGGGGAGGATGTAGTTGAACCCCAACCTCCTGCGTGGCAGACGTGGCATGTTGCCACTAAGCCAGCAGGCTGTTGGCTGGCAGGCTGTTGGCTTGGTGGAGGAGGTGTGTTAGGTATGGATGAAAGCTGTGGAAGAGTAGGTGGAAAAAACAGTTGTTGACTCGTTAGTTTGTTTATGATGGGTGGAGAACCGGTGATAGTTGTAATGCAGACAAATTAGAATCGTGTATGGGTGGGTCCATTGAAGGGTCAGAGGCCGGGGACCCCCTGTCCCCCTGGGCAGAGGGGTGGACGAAGTCAGGGGGGGAGGAGAGGAAGCCGAGGTGTGGCTCATTGGTGGTGTGTGGGCCTGTGGTGTGGTCACAGTGGAAGCGTCCACAGTATTGGTGGTGGGCACAGTAGAAGATGCCAGGTGGGTCAACATTTTGAGACCCGGTTTGGGGTGGTCGCAGGCACGGGGTCCCAGTCGGGGCGCTGCCTCCCCACTGGTAAGGGTCCCAGGTGGAGTGACCCCACGGTTGGGTCCCTGTGTACCTTGGAAGGGGGATAGGCGTTGGTAGAAGTATGGGTTGTGGGGTGGGGGTTGGGCGGGTACTGTTCTGTGGCCCGTAGTCTATGCCGTGGTGTAGGGGACAGGCCTGGGAGTGGCCACCAGGCTGGACTTCACAGGGAGGGAGGTCTGAGCAGAGCGTCTGAATTGTGGGATGGTTAGTCGGGTCCTGGGTGGGTGGGGGCTTATTTTTGGGGGGTGCCGGGAAACCTCCTCAAGAATGGAGGTGCGGGGGCCCAGATATAGTGATAATTTGTGTGGGGCTTTCGCCTGTGGGAGAGATGGAAAGGTCTGTTTCTTCCTTGCTTTCCAAGATGGGGGGAAGGGGGCTATTGTAGAAGAGGGTCTGATTAGTGAGCGGGGTGGGGGAAGGTCGGGTTGTGTTGGGGCAGGGTTATCCAGATGGGGAGAGGCGAGGGTGGTAGGGGGGGGCCTGCTCAGAGAAACCCAACAGTTGTTGTACTGTGAGTACTGTAGTGGGGGAGAGTTTGTGCCCATAGCGTTTTTTTCGCCCAACCAATGGAAATTTGCAGGCTAACTCGTCCTTAGGTGTGTGTGTGAGGTTTGTAATGATGTTACAGTAGTGTTCATGAAGGATTTTCATGTTGGTGTGCATCCACTGTGTTGTGTTTGTAGCCACTTTGGAACGAGTGTCTGAGTAGAGCAGCTGGTTTTATAAAGTCTGTCAGGCGGGACACCTGGCGCATCATGCCAGGTGGAAATTGATTTGTATCTATCGCATTCTGAATGATGTGTTTATGGTGTACCGCCTGAAAGAGTTTGAAATAAAGTTTGCTGTAAGAGCGGGTTTCTGGAGTGGGGGGTCCAGAGAGTGCAGGCAGATGAGTGTGGGGAGTATGTGGTGGAACTAGAGGTGGGTCGTGTTTGTGTGGGATGTGTGTGTGTGTGTGTGGGTGCAGGGCGTAGGGCCAGGGACATAAGCGGCCTGGGGTGCATTATTGTATATGTGTGAGCGGTGTGATGGCTGTCCAAACATAGTGATTAGTTAATCTGCTGATACTGTTTTCCTGAAAGACAAGTAGTTAGAGTCAGTGAGTGAGGAGGGCCTACCTTGATCCACGCTGGTGCAGGTCTTGGTCTCCGTTTTGTTGAGTCGCTGGTAGGCCTGGATGGGCAGTTTGGTAGATGGAGCGATTCTCTGTAGGAGACAGGAAGAAGAGGGCTTCTCGAAAAGCCGGGTGAGCTTGGTGTTGGTGCACAGCCGGGAGGCCGGCAGGCTGGCTCCTCCACTAACAGTTTAAAACTTGTCCTTTATTAGCTTAAAATCAAGTAAAACCAATTGTAGCCAGCAAAGGGGCTTAAAAGGTTAAAAGGCTATAAATGAAACAAAGTAAGCATGCAGAGTAGCTAATCTAGGCCTGACGTTTCGCAACCAAGTTGCTTCATCAGAGGCAAGAGAGGCCTGAATGGACAGCCAGGGTGTATATATAGGTTTGGGGAGATGGATGATAGAATCCAGCCCAGGGGCCACTCCCAACAATGAGAGTGCAGTAGGCAGCATATTGCCAGAGGATTGGCTGGGGAAATACAAATTTTTGGAGGGGAAAGAGTCCAATAGTTCCTGAATGTGGGCGGCGTTCTAGGTGAATGTAATATGGGTTAGTAGGTAGAAGAGTTTGACAGTTCAAACACCATTCGGTGGCAAAGCGGCAAGGTCGGGAGCCGAGCTACCGGGGGCCCGGGTTCAAGTCCCGGGCCCGGGCAAACGGCCCCCAACCAGCATCTTGTCACCTATTCCTTTTTAGAAAAAGTTCAGCGCAGTAGGTATCATATTGCCAGAGGATTGGCTGGGAAAAATACAAATTTTGGAGGGAAAGAGTCTAATAGGTTCCTGAGTGTGGGGGGCGGTTCTAGGTGAATGTAATTTATGGGTTAGTGGGTAAAAGAGTATGACAGTTAAACACAATTCGGTGGCCAAGCGGCAAGCTGAGAGCCGATCCCCCGGGGAGCCGGGTTCAAGTCCCGGGGCCCGGGCAAACGACCCCAACCAGCATCTTGCCACCTACTCCTTCTTTTTAGAAAAAGTTCAGAGCATCGCGTGTTAAGGTTTAAGTTCCGTGGCTTGTACACTGAACAGGAGCAGATAGATTCATTTAGAAAGATTAAGGCAAAGGGAGCGCTGGACGGGTGGCACTGGCTGGGTTAGGGTTGGGTTAGGGTTTGGGTTGGGGGTCTGGGTTAGGCCTGGTGTGCACGGGCCTACCCGTGGTGCGCTCCAATTACCTAGGGAGAAGGGAAAGGAAGAAGAGAGATAAGGGTTAAAGACATAAATAATACAGATAGTCCAGTGGCAGGGCACCTGGACTGTACCCGGGAGCTCCGGGTTCGAGACCAGCCCCGGGGCCTCCATCCATTTTCATGTGACTTTAAAAAGGGCAGGGGGGATAAAGGACCAAGAGTTAGCGGGGAGGCAGTGACCTAACTTATGGCTCAATGAGGTGAGGCTGCGGGCTCCCGTGCCAGGGCCCCGGGTATGAGACCCAACAGGAACGAAGGTATGGGATGTAAGAGGCCACGTCCTCCTGTTGCTGCATAGGTCCCAGTAGTAATAAAAATGGAGACATTAGAACAAATTTTTAAACACTTTTTTATTTAAAAAAGAGAAGAATCAGTGGTTTATATGTACACAGTGTGTATTCATAGGGAAGCGGTATTAAGAGAGGGATACGGTTAAAACCGGGCCCAGCTAAAAGAAAAGGTGCATGGGGTTGGGGTATTTTGATATATAATTTGGGTGTAAATTGCATGGTGTATGTGTGTGTGTATGTGTGTGGTGTGTGTGTGTGCGTGTGTGTGTGGGTGGTGTGTGTGTGCATGTGTGTGTGTGTGTTGTGTGTGTGTAGTGGTATGAGGATCTATGTGTGTGCACAATTACTGTGAATGAGGGTGTATGATTGTGTGGTGGTGTGTGATGTGAATGTAATAATAAAGTGCAGAGGTTGTATAGTGTTGTAAAGGAAATTTCCAAAAAACCATCATAAAAACCAAGAACAAGAAAAGCATGCACAGTAGACCGTCGAAGCTCTCCCAGTCAATACACTTGGCGACCAGGAGGGCTGTGCGGTCAAGTAGCCACTTCAGAACAATCAATACAAAATATATAGTAGAAAGACACACAAAGTGCAAACATTATAAACTCTGCAATGAGAAATAAATTCTGTGTGTGTCTCCAAGAAGATAATTTGTATCAGTGGTGTGTGGGTGGCATAAGTAGTTACAAATTAGTTAGTAATAACTTAGTAAATTAAGGATTAAAAATAATTCATATAGAATAACTATAAATCAGTAATAAATAGATAAATAATAAAATAGATTAATAATATAAAATTAAGAAAGTGCAAGGCCCTGGTAGATGATTAATGTAATTTTTAATTTTGTGCGTTCAATCGTTCATGTTAAAAATCTATTTATACAGAAAGAAGGAGAAATAGACAAAATAAGATAGTAAAATATGAGACCTTAGTGGAATATAGAATTATAAATGGGACCTATGCAGCAACATCGATTCCCAAACAAGAAGATAAAAAACCAGCATGGACAGAGACAGTTAAAAGTCTTTTATTTATGTCAGTTAGTTCACATGGTAAAAATCTCCCTTAGATGCGGATTCTTGGCAGATGGGTGAGGACGCGGTCGCTGTTGGGAGAGATGTGGAAGCTAGTGGGAGAAAGGGGAAAGAGAAGGAAAAGGAGTGTGGAGCTAAATAGGAGAGAAACCAGACCATTGGCGTAGAGAGGGCTAAAGGGAGATATATTGGGGGTGAAGAAGGTTAGGGTTAGGGAAAGGTCTGGGTTAGGTGTAGGGGGAGCCCCGGGGGAAGATGAAAAGTTTTTGAATAGGAATGGGTCAAGGTTAGGGTTAGGGGAGGTTGAGGGGGAAGGGGTAGGAGTAGGTCAAGGTTGGTTTAGGGAAAAAGAAGGGGGAACCGTGGAGAAAAAATAGGGGGGGTGAGAGGGGGAAGAGAAGAAAGAGGGGGGGTTTTTTTTGGGGGGGAGGGGGAAGGGAAAAAAGGGGGGGAGGTATAGAAGGTGTGAAAATTTACAGAAGGTTTAGGAGGAGGGTATGGAGATAGAGAACGGAAATGGTTTTGTGTAAGACAGTAGATGATGTGAGGATAATCGAGAGAACATTAAAATATGTCATTTAGTCCTGTTGGGTATATAGTGCCCAGTCTCTGGATCCAAGTCCGCTCCGCGTGTTTCCTCTGCCCAGAGGTCCAGAGGGCGCCGGCCTCCAGGCCCGAGATGATTAAGGAATCTACAGGGTGGGGTTTGGAAGTGTGTGACTAGATATGATTTCAATGTGTTCAAACGGATATTACAAGGTGTTGTTGGAGTCGGGGACAAAGAGTGTGTTTGTGAGTTTCACCTATATAGTGGTTTGTGGCAGATTGTGCAGGTGATTATGTAAACAATATTGGCTGTCGTGTAGTGTGTGGGTTCCTTGTGGCGGAAAAAGATTTGTTATTGTAACGGATTGATGATAAATTTACGGTTTTTTATAATGCCGAGTTTCGGGGGATTGATTCCGGTTTCCTGTGAGTTGCAAGAGAGGGATTTGACCAGTAAAGTTGGAGGTTGGGGGTTCTTTTTGTAAGCGGATACAATTTTGTATTTTGAAGCGGTGGGATGGTGTTCTTGTGTTTGTGTGAAACTTTGCTTTATTTGTTTATGTAGATTAATTATGCATTGAGAGAAGGTCGAAATGAGGTGAAGTATTTGAGTGTTATGTTGGCGGTGAGTTTTGGGGGGGCCTCAGCCGTAGGGGAGGGGGACGGTGTCGGGTTGGGATGCAGCCCCTGATTCGGGTGGGGGAGTGGGGTATGTGTATTGGGGGGATGCAAACCCTGGTTAGGGTAGGGGTGTTGGGATTCTAAGGAGGAAAGGGAGGCTGAGGCTGGTAAGTGGTTGTATATGTGGAGGCAGGGGATTAGTGACCAGGTCATCGTTTCGAGCGAGTGGGAGGCGAGGGAGGCCAAGGTTGAGTTTTTGACAGTGCGTAGAAAATCGTTTGGAGTATTTCCTTTTTCGTAGGGCTGTGAAGAGGGTTTGTACTGACTGTTCAAAATCTACGGAATGGGAGAGATGCGGTGGAAATCTAATAATCTGGGATTTAATAATGCCTGCGAAAGTATGTTTTGGGTGATAGCTGTATTTGTGTAATAATGCGTGGGAGTCAGTGGCCTTGAAGTAGACTTTAGTTAGGATTTTTTTGGAGTTGGGAGTATTGTTTGCGAAAAGACGGTGGTGTCAAGAAAATTGATCTGTTGTGGATCAATGGTGTATTTGATTTTGATGGCCGGATGATGATTATTGAGTATATTAGTGAATTCTGTAAAGGAAGCCAAATCATGTGGCCAAGCGCCAATGATGTCATCCAAAAAGCGGTAGAAAAGAGTGGTTGTAGGGGGCATTTGGCCAAAGCTTCTCGCTCCCACTCGCTCATATAGATGTTTGGCGTAGGAGGGTTGCAAACCGTTGACCCATGGCTGTCCCCGTGTGTTTGCAATAGTGATTGTCATTGAAAAGAAAATCGTTATTTTTCAGGCAAATTGTCAGTAATTGAAGGAGTTCTTTGTTCTGGCCTGGTTGGGTCTGGATATTTTTGAAAATGGATTGTATAATTTGAGATGCCCAACTCTGTGTCAATGTTTTGTATATAAGCTGTCAATGTCAATCGTAAACAGTAGTGTTGTTGTAGTGGGGACAACCATGGTCTTATTATGTCGAGGAAGTGGTATGTGTCCTTTATGGAACTGGGATGGTTTATTTGAAAGTGGGGAAAGAAAATGTTCTATATATGGGCCAAGTTGTAAGTTGCGCTATTACAGTCAGACACTATGGGTCTGCCGGGAGGAACCTCGTAGGGACTTGTCCATGTTTGGGGGTCTTTGTGAATCTTGGGGAGAAGGTAAAAATAGCGTGGACGTGATTTGTGGGACCAGAGAGAAAATGGCGTTGTTTAGGCTGTAATATATTTCTGTAGGTAGAGTGACTGAATGATTTCTCGAATCTGTAATTGTGTATTGTGTTGGATAGGTTCGGGTATATGTTTATAATGTAGTGGGTTGGGAAAGCTGTCGGTTGGCTTCAATGAGATATTGTTGTCTATCCATTATTACCACTTTGGAGCCTTTATCTGCTGGTTTTATAATTATATTGCGATTATGGATTAGTTCCTTTTAGGGCTGTGCGTTCAGGTCCCGTTAGATTATCTAAAGGATCTGGCGGGGGTCTATATTGGCGAGGGTGGTCTGGTCTCGCGTTATTAAGTATGAATTTGTGCATGTATTTGTCCTATTGTTGGTTCCCAGTTGGAGGGGTGGGTGATGGTTGTGGGTTATGGTCTGGTTTGTTATGAAAATGATCTATGATTTTGATACGTCTATGGTAATTGTGGACATCCCTACGAAGTTCCTCCCAGTCATAGCGTTTCGGTCGGGGAATGAATGATAGTCCCGCGTTCTAGTAATTGTTTTTGTGAGGTTGAGAGCGTGAGAAGGGCAGATAGGTTTAAGTACATTGGAGTCTGAGGTAAGTTGGTTTTGTATGCGTTGTAGTGGCGTGAGTAGTGGTGAGTGAGCACTATGAGATGTGTCTTGTACCGAAGAAGTGGGGGGCGAATGAGTTGGTTGGGGGTTATGTTGAAAGAAGAAGTTATGTGGGTGGACCGGGTTAGGGTTTAAGCAGATGCTAAATTTAATTGTTCACACCAACAGGTGAAGATAGCTGAAGCAGTCTTGGGGTCCAGTGGATATTATCAGGTTCCGTGTTGAAGGTGTCGTGGGGTATCTCCGCCAAGAACGGAAAGTATGTTGCGATAGTGTTGTTGATTAATGTCAGATTAGACTGTTGTGGTTGCGTGAGCTGTTTGGAGAAGTTGATTATTGGGAAGTAGATGTCAGCGTTGGGGAAATGTGGTACGAGCGGTTTTATAGAGGGCTTTGAGTTGTTTAATTGACGTTTGTTTGTGGGTCTTGGTCCTTGTTGTTAAGACCTATGGAGGAGAACGAGTATTTTTGTTGATGGGGTGGTGAGTGTTTTTTCACCAGAGTTTTAAGAAATGATATAAGTTTGCACCTGGATAGCTATCCAGTTGAATGTCCGGGTTATTATGTGACGGGATGCGGTTAATGTTAGAGTCTCCAAGATTAAGATTGGTTTGCGTGGTTTAAAAGGACCAGTCCTAGTTAGTTTTCTGTGTGGTCTGGCCAAGTGGTAATGTCGGTTTGTATGTCGTTTTAAGGGGGGGTGTGTTGAGTAGTGGATAAGACTTAGAGAGCAGAGTTCTGGGGTTGATCGGGGGTATGTGGGGGAACCTGTGGGCTATCACTTTGTGTGTCGGGGTGGTTGGCCCCCCGAGCTCCAATTGTTGTGTCATGGATAGGCTCAGAAGGGGTTTCCATAGAAGCCATGTTGGCTTTATTGGACCCAATCATCATGAGAGTGCCTTCCATATTTGTGTTTTTGTTTTTGTTAAGGACTGTAATATGTTCAGTTCATAGTTTTGGAGGAGGGAGGCCAGCCAGGCCGATATTTTCAGGTTTGGGATCTGGTTTGGGATGAAAACAGAGGAAATAGAATCGTTTGTGAAAATAACAACATTAGATTTACTGTGGGAACTAAGTGAAATTGATTCAAAGACCGGTGGGTCATTAGCAGATACCTGTGGGGGAGGATGTAGTTGAACCCCAACCTCCTGCGTGGCAGACGTGCATGTTGCCACTAAGCCAGCAGGCTGTTGGCTGGCAGGCTGTTGCTTGGTGAGGAGGTGTGTTAGGTATGGATGAATGCTGTGGAAGAGTAGGTGGAAAAAACAGTTGTTGACTCGTTAGTTTGTTTTAGATGGGTGGGAGAACCGGTGATAGTTGTAATGCAGACAAATTAGAATCGTGTATGGGTGGGTCCATTGAAGGGTCAGAGGCCGGGGGACCCCCTGTCCCCCTGGGCAGAGGGGTGGACGAAGTCAGGGGGGGAGGAGAGGAAGCCGAGGTGTGGCTCATTGGTGGTGTGTGGGCCTGTGGTGTGGTCACAGTGGAAGCGTCCACAGTATTGGTGGTGGGCACAGTAGAAGATGCCAGGTGGGTCAACATTTTGAGACCCGGTTTGGGGTGGTCGCAGGCACGGGGGTCCCAGTCGGGGCGCTGCCTCCCCACTGGTAAGGGTCCCAGGTGGAGTGACCCCACGGGTTGGGGTCCCTGTGTACCTTGGAAGGGGGATAGGCGTTGGTAGAAGTATGGGTTGTGGGGTGGGGGTTGGGCGGGTACTGTTCTGTGCCCGTAGTCTATGCCGTGGTGTAGGGACAGGCCTGGGAGTGGCCACCAGGCTGGACTTCACAGGGAGGGAGGTCTGAGCAGGCGTCTGAATTGTGGGATGGTTAGTCGGGTCCTGGGTGGGTGGGGGCTTATTTTTGGGGTTGCCGGGAAACCTCCTCAAGAATTGGAGTGCGGGGGCCCAGATATAGTGATAATTTGTGTGGGGCTTTCGCCTGTGGGAGAGATGGAAAGTCTGTTTCTTCCTTGCTTTCCAAGATGGGGGGAAGGGGGGGCTATTTGTAGAAGAGGGTCTGATTAGTGAGCGGGGTGGGGGAAGGTCGGGTTGTGTTGGGGCAGGGTTATCCAGATGGGGAGAGGCGAGGGGTGGTAGGGGGGGCCTGCTCAGAGAAACCCAACAGTTGGTTGTACTGTGAGTACTGTAGTGGGGGAGAGTTTGTGCCCATAGCGTTTTTTCGCCCAACCAATGGAAATTTTGCAGGGCTAACTCGTCCTTAGGTGTGTGTGTGAGGTTTGTAATGATGTTACAGTAGTGTTTCATGAAGGATTTTCATGTTGGTGTGCATCCACTGTGTTGTGTTTGTAGCCACTTTGGAACGAGTGTCTGGAGTAGGGAGCAGCTGGTTTTATAAAGTCTGTCAGGCGGGACACCTGGCGCATCATGCCAGGTGGAAATTGATTTGTATCTATCGCATTCTGAATGATGTGTTTATGGTGTACCGCCTGAAAGAGTTTGAAATAAAGTTTGCTGTAAGAGCGGGTTTCTGGAGTGGGGGGGTCCAGAGAGTGCAGGCAGATGAGTGTGGGAGTATGTGGTGGAACTAGAGGTGGGTCGTGTTTGTGTGGATGTGTGTGTGTGTGTGTGGGTGCAGGGCGTAGGGCCAGGGACATAAGCGGCCTGGGTGCATTATTGTATATGTGTGAGCGGTGTGATGGCTGTCCAAAACATAGTGATTAGTTAATCTGCTGATACTGTTTTCCTGAAAAGACAAGTAGTTAGAGTCAGTGAGTGAGGAGGGGCCTACCTTGATCCACGGCTGGTGCAGGTCTTGGTCTCCGTTTTGTTGAGTCGCTGGTAGGCCTGGATGGGCAGTTTGGTAGATGGAGCGATTCTCTGTAGGAGACAGGAAGAAGAGGGCTTCTCGAAAGCCGGTGAGCTTGGTGTTGGTGCACAGCCGGGAGGCCGGCAGGCTGGCTCCTCCACTAACAGTTAAAAACTTGTCTTTATTAGCTTAAAATCAAGTAAAACCAATTGTAGCCAGCAAAGGGGCTTAAAAGGTTAAAAGGCTATAAATGAAACAAAGTAAGCATGCAGAGTAGCTAATCTAGGCCTGACGTTTCGCAACCAAGTTGCTTCATCAGAGCAAGAGAGGGCCTGAATGGACAGCCAGGGTGTATATATAGGTTTGGGGAGATGGATGATAGAATCCAGCCCAGGGGCCACTCCCAACCAATGAGAGTGCAGTAGCAGCATATTGCCAGAGGATGGCTGGGGAAATACAAATTTTGGAGGGAAAGAGTCCAATAGGTTCCTGAATGTGGGCGGCGGTTCTAGGTGAATGTAATTGGGTTAGTAGGTAGAAGAGTTTGACAGTCAAACACCATTCGTGGCAAAGCGGGCAAGGTCGGGAGCCGAGCTACCGGGGGCCCGGGTTTCAAGTCCCGGGCCCGGGCAAACGGCCCCAACCAGCATCTTGTCACCTATTCCTTTTTAGAAAAAGTTCAGCGCAGTAGGTATCATATTGCCAGAGGATTGGCTGGGAAAATACAAATTTTGGAGGGAAAGAGTCTAATAGGTTCCTGAGTGTGGGGGGGCGGTTCTAGGTGAATGTAATTTATGGGTTAGTGGGTAAAAGAGTAGACAGTTAAACACAATTCGGTGGCCAAGCGGCAAGGCTGAGAGCCGATCCCCCGGGGGAGCCGGGTTCAAGTCCCGGGCCCGGGCAAACGACCCCAACCAGCATCTGCCACCTACTCCTTCTTTTTAGAAAAAGTTCAGAGCATCGCGTGTTAAGGTTTAAGTTCCGTGGCTTGTACACTTGAGACAGGAGCAGATAGATTCATTTAGAAAGATTAAGGCAAAGGGAGCGCTGGACGGGTGGCACTGGCTGGGTTAGGGTTGGGTTAGGGTTTGGGTTGGGGGTCTGGGTTAGGCCTGGTGTGCACGGCCCTACCCGTGGTGCGCTCCAATTACCTATGGAGAAGGGAAAGGAAGAAGAGAGATAAGGGTTAAAGACATAAATAATACAGATAGTCCAGTGGCAGGGCACCTGGACTGTACCCGGGAGGCTCCGGGTTCGAGACCAGGCCCGGGGCCTCCATCCATTTTCATGTGACTTTAAAAAGGGCAGGGGGGGATAAAGGACCAAGAGGTTAGCGGGAGGCAGTGACCTAACTTAAGGCTCAATGAGGTGAGCTGGCGGGCTTCCCGTGCCAGGGCCCCGGGTATGAGACCCAACAGGAACGAAGGTATGGGATGTAAGAGGCCACGTCCTCCTGTTGCAGCATAGGTCCCAGTAGTAATAAAAAATGGAGACATTAGAACAAATTTTTAAACACTTTTTTATTTTAAAAAAGAGAAGAATCAGTGGTTTATATGTACACAGTGTGTATTCATAGGGAAAGCGGTATTAAGAGAGGGAACGGTTAAAACCGGGCCCAGCTAAAAGAAAAGTGCATGGGGTTGGGGTATTTTGATATATAATATGGGTGTAAATTGCATGGTGTATGTGTGTGTGTATGTGTGTGTGTGTGTGTTGTGCGTGGGGTGTGTGGGTGTGTGTGTGTGCATGTGTGTGTGTGTGTGTGTGTGTGTAGTGTATGAGGATCTATGTGTGTGCACAATTACTGTGAATGAGGGTGTATGAATTGTGTGTGGTGTGTGATGTGAATGTATAATAAAGTGCAGAGGTTGTATAGTGTTGTAAAGGAAATTTCCAAAAAACCATCATAAAACCAAGAACAAGAAAAAGCATGCACAGTAGACCGTCGAAGCTCTCCCAGTCAATCACTTGGCGACCAGGAGGGCGTGCGGTCAAGTAGCCACTTCAGAACAATCAATACAAAATATATAGTAGAAAGACACACAAAGTGCAACATTATAAACTCTGCAATGAGAAATAATTTCTGTGTGTGTCTCCAAGAAGATAATTTGTATCAGTGGTGTGTGGTGGCATAAGTAGTTACCAAATTAGTTAGTAATAACTTAGTAAATTTAAGGATAAAAATAATTCATATAGAATAACTATAAAATCATAATAAATAATAAATAATAAAATAGATTAATAATATAAAATTAAGAAAGTGCAAGGCCCTGGTAGATGAATTAATGTAATTTTTAATTTTGTGCGTTCAATCGTTCATGTTAAAAATCTATTTATACAGAAAGAAGGAGAATAGACAAAATAAGATAGTTAAAATATGAGACTTATGGAATATAGAATTATAAAATGGGACCTATGCAGCAACATCGATTCCCAAACAGAAGATAAAAACCATCATGGACAGAGACAGTTAAAAGTCTTTTATTTATGTCAGTTAGTTCACATGGTAAAAATCTCCCTTAGATGCGGATTCGTTGGCAGATGGGGTGAGGACGCGGTCGCTGTTGGGAGAGATGTGGAAGCTAGTGGGAGAAAGGGGAAAGAGAAGGAAAAGGAGTGTGGAGCTAAATAGGAGAGAAACCAGACCATTGGCGTAGAGAGGCTAAAGGGAGATATATTGGGGGTTGAAGAAGGTTAGGGTTAGGGAAAGGTCTGGGTTAGGTGTAGGGGAGCCCCGGGGAAGATGAAAAGTTTTTGAATAGGAATGGGTCAAGGGTAGGGTTAGGGGAGGGTTGAGGGGGAAGGGTAGGAGTAGGTCAAGGTTGGGTTTAGGGAAAAAGAAGGGGGGAACCGTGGGAGGAAAAAATAGGGGGGTGAGAGGGGGAAGAGAAGAAAGAGGGGGGTTTTTTTGGGGGGGAGGGGAAGGGAAAAAAGGGGGGAGGGTATAGAAGTGTGAAAATTTACAGAAGGTTTAGGAGGAGGGTATGGAGATAGAGAACGGAAATGGTTTTGTGTAAGACAGTAGATGATGTGAGGATAATCGAGAGAACATTAAAAATATGTCATTTAGTCCTGTTGGGTATATAGTGCCCAGTCTCTGGATCCAAGTCCGCTCCGCGTGTTTCCTCTGCCCAGAGGTCCAGAGGGCGCCGGCCTCCAGGCCCGAGATGATTAAGGAATCTACAGGGTTGGGTTTGGAATGTGTGACTAGATATGTTTTCATGTGTTCAAACGGATATTACGAAGGTGTTGTTGGAGTCGGGACAAAAGTGTGTTTGAGTTTCACCTATATAGTGTTTGTGGCAGATTGTGCAGGTGATTATGTAAACAATATTGCTGTCGTGTAGTGTGTGGGTTCCTTTGTGGCGGAAAAGATTTGTTATTGTACGGATTGATGATAAATTTACGGTTTTTATAATGCCGAGTTTCGGGGATTGATTCCGGTTTCTGTGAGTTGCAAAGAGGGATTTGACCAGTAAAGTTGGAGGTTGGGGTTCTTTTTGTAAGCGGATACAATTTTGTATTTTTGAAGCGGTGGATGGTGTTCTTGTGTTTGTGTGAAACTTTGCTTTATTTGTTTATGTAGATTAATTATGCATTGAGAGAAGGTCGAAATGAGTGGAAGTATTTGAGTGTTATGTTGGCGTGAGTTTTGGGGGGCCTCAGCCGTAGGGGAGGGGGACGGTGTCGGGTTGGGATGCAGACCCTGATTCGGGTGGGGGAGTGGGGTATGTGTTTGGGGGGGGATGCAAACCCTGGTTAGGGTAGGGGTGTTGGATTCTAAGGAGGAAAGGGAGGCTGAGGCGGTAAGTGGTTGTATATGTGGAGCAGGGGATTAGTGACCAGGTCATCGTTCGAGCGAAGTGGGAGCGAGGGAGGCCAAGGTTGAGTTTTTGACAGTGCGTAGAAATCGTTTTGGAGTATTTTCCTTTTTCGTAGGGCATGTGAAGAGGGTTTGTACTGACTGTTCAAAATCTACGGAATGGGAGGAGATGCGGTGGAATCTAATAATCTGGGATTTAATAATGCCTGCGAAAGTATGTTTTGGGGTGATAGCTGTATTTGTGTAATAATGCGTGGGAGTCAGTGGCCTTGAAGTAGACTTTAGTTAGGATTTTTTTGGAGTTGGGAGTATTGTTTGCGAAAAAGACGGTGGTGTCAAGAAAATTGATCTGTTGTGGATCAATGGTGTATTTGATTTTGATGGCCCGGATGATGATTATTGAGTATATTAGTGAATTCTGTAAAGGAAGCCAAATCATGTGGCCAAGCGCCAATGATGTCATCCAAAAAGCGGTAGAAAAAGAGTGGTTGTAGGGGGCATATGGCCAAAGCTTCTCGCTCCCCACTCGCTCATATAGATGTTGGCGTAGGAGGGTGCAAACCGTTGACCCATGGCTGTCCCGTGTGTTTGCAAATAGTGATTGTCATTGAAAAGAAAATCGTTATTTTTCAGGCAAATAGGTCAGTAATTGAAGGAGTTCTTTGTCTGGCCTGGGTGGGTCTGGATATTTTTGAAAAATGGATTGTATAATTTGAATGCCCAACTCTGTGTCAATGTTTGGTATATAAGCTGTCAATGTCAATCGTAAACAGATGTGTGTTGTGTGGGACAACCATGGGTCTTATTATGTCGAGGAAGTGGTATGTGTCCTTTATGTAACTGGGATGTTTATTTGAAAGTGGGGAAAGAAAATGTTCTATATATTGGGCCACGTTGTAAGTTGCGCTATTACAGTCAGACACTATGGGTCTGCCGGGAGGAACCTCGTAGGGACGTGTCCATGTTTTGGGGGTCCTTTGTGAATCTTGGGGAGAAGGTAAAAATAGCGTGGACGTGGATTTGTGGGACCAGAGAGAAAATGGCGTTGTTTAGCTGTAATATATTTCTGTAGGTAGAGTGACTGAATGATTTCTCGAATCTGTAATTGTGTATTGTGTTGGATAGGTTCGGGTATATGTTTATAATGTAGTGGGTTGGAAAGCTGTCGGTTGGCTTCAATGAGATATTGTTGTCTATCCATTATTACCACTTTGGAGCCTTTATCTGCTGGTTTTATAATTATATTGCGATTATGGATTAGTTCTTTTAGGGCTGTGCGTTCAGGTCCCCGTTAGATTATCTAAAGGATCTGGCGGGGGTCTATATTGGCGGAGGGTGGTCTGGTCTCGCGTTATTAAAGTATGAATTTGTGCATGTATTTGTCCTATTGTTGGTTCCCAGTTGGAGGGGTGGGTGAATGGTTGTGGTTTATGGTCTGGTTTGTTATGAAAATGATCTATGATTTTGATACGTCTATGGTAATTGTGGACATCCCTACGAAGTTCCTCCCAGTCATAGCGTTTTCGGTCGGGGGAATGAATGATAGTCCGCGTTCTAGTAATTGTTTTTGTGAGGTTGAGAGCGTGAGAAGGGCAGATAGGTTAAGTACATTGGAGTCTGAGGTAAGTTGGTTTTGTATGCGTTGTAGTGGCGTGAGTAGTGGTGAGTGAGCACTATGAGATGTGTCTTGTACCGAAGAAGTGGGGGGCGAATGAGTTGGTTGGGGGTTATGTTGAAAGAAGAAGTTATGTGGGTGGACCGGGTTAGGTTTTAAGCAGATGCTAAATTTAATTGTTCACACCAACAGGGTGAAGATAGCTGAAGCAGTCTTGGGGGTCCAGTGGATTTATCAGGTTCCGTGTTGAAGGTGTCGTGGGGTATCTCCGCCAAGAACGGAAAGTATGTTGCGATAGTGTTGTTGATTAATGTCAGATTAGACTGTTGTGGTTGCGTGAGCTGTTGGAGAAGTTGATTATTGGGAAGTAGATGTCAGCGTTGGGGAATGTGGTACGAGCGGTTTTATAGAGGGCTTTGAGTTGTTTAATTGACGTTTGTTTTGGGTCTTGGTCCTTGTGGTTAAGACCTATTGGAGAGAACGAGTATTTTTGTTGATGGGGGTGGTGAGTGTTTTTTCACAGAGTTTTAAGAAATGATATAAGTTTGCACCTGGATAGCTATCCAGTTTGAATGGTCCGGGTTATTATGTGACGGGGATGCGGTTAATGTTAGAGTCTCCAAAGATTAAGATTGGTTTTGCGTGGTTTTAAAGGACCAGTCTATTAGTTTTCTTGTGGGTCTGGCCAAGTGGTATGTCGGTTTGTATGTCGTTTTAAGGGGGGGTGTGTTGAGTAGTGGATAAGACTTAGAGAGCAGAGTTCTGGGGTTGATCGGGGTAATGTGGGGGAACCTGTGGGCTATCACTTTGTGTGTCGGGGTGGGTTGGCCCCCCGAGCTCCAATTGTTGTGTCATGGATAGGCTCAGAAGGGGTTCCATAGAAGCCATGTTGGCTTTATTGGACCCAATCATCATGAGAGTGCCTTCCATATTTGTGTTTTTGTTTTTGTTAAGGACTGTAATATGTTCAGTCATAGTTTTGGAGGGGGAGGGCCAGCCAGGCCGATATTTCAGGTTTGGGATCTGGTTGGGAGAAAACAGAGGAAATAGAATCGTTTGTGAAAATAACAACATTAGATTTACTGTGGGAACTAAGTGAAATTGATTCAAAGACCGGTGGGTCAATTAGCAGATACCTGTGGGGAGGATGTAGTTGAACCCCAACCTCCTGCGTGGCAGACGTGCATGTTGCCACTAAGCCAGCAGGCTGTTGGCTGGCAGGCTGTTGGCTTGGTGGAGGAGGTGTGTTAGGTATGGATGAAAGCTGTGGAAGAGTAGGTGGAAAAAACAGTTGTTGACTCGTTAGTTTGTTTATGATGGGTGGGAGAACCGGTGATAGTTGTAATGCAGACAATTAGAATCGTGTATGGGTGGGTCATTGAAGGGGTCAGAGCCGGGGGACCCCCTGTCCCCTGGGCAGAGGGAGTGACGAAGTCAGGGGGGGAGGAAGGAAGCCGAGGTGTGGCTCATTGGTGGTGTGTGGGCCTGTGGTGTGGTCACAGTGGAAGCGTCCACAGTATTGGTGGTGGGCACAGTAGAAGATGCCAGGTGGGTCAACATTTTGAGACCCGGTTTGGGTGGTCGCAGGCACGGGGTCCCAGTCGGGCGCTGCCTCCCCACTGGTAAGGGTCCCAGGGTGGAGTGACCCCACGGGTTGGGGTCCCTGTGTACCTTGAAGGGGGGATAGGCGTTGGTAGAAGTATGGGTTGTGGGGGTGGGGGTTGGGCGGTACTGTTCTGTGCCGTAGTCTATGCCGTGGTGTAGGGACAGGCCTGGGAGTGGCCACCAGGCTGGACTTCACAGGGAGGGAGGGTCTGAGCAGGCGTCTGAATTGTGGGATGGTTAGTCGGGTCCTGGGTGGGTGGGGGCTTATTTTTTGGGGTGCCCGGGAAACCTCCTCAAGAATGGAGGTGCGGGGGCCCAGATATAGTGATCATTGTGTGGGGCTTTCGCCTTGTGGGAGAGATGGAAAAGTCTGTTTCTTCCCTTGCTTCCAAGATGGGGGGAAGGGGGGTATTGTTGAAGAGGGTCTGATAGTGAGCGGGGTGGGTGGGGGAAGGGTCGGGTGCTGTTGGGGCAGGGTTATCCAGGATGGGGAGAGAGGCGAGGGTGGTAGGGGGGGCCTGCTCAGAGAAACCCAACAGTTGTTGTACTGTGAGTACTGTAGTGGGGGAGAGTTTGTGCCCATAGCGTTTTTTTCGCCCAACCAATGGAAATTTGCAGGGCTAACTCGTCCTTAGGTGTGTGTGTGAGGTTTGTAATGATGTTACAGTAGTGTTCATGAAGGATTTTCATGTTGGTGTGCATCCACTGTGTTGTGTTTGTAGCCACTTTGGAACGAGTGTCTGGAGTAGGAGCAGCTGGTTTTATAAAGTCTGTCAGGCGGGACACCTGGCGCATCATGCCAGGTGGAAATTGATTTGTATCTATCGCATTCTGAATGATGTGTTTATGGTGTACCGCCTGAAAGAGTTTGAAATAAAGTTTGCTGTAAGAGCGGGTTTCTGGAGTGGGGGGTCCAGAGAGTGCAGGCAGATGAGTGTGGGAGTATGTGGTGGAACTAGAGGTGGGTCGTGTTTGTGTGGGATGTGTGTGTGTGTGTGTGTGGGTGCAGGGCGTAGGGCCAGGGACATAAGCGGCCTGGGTGCATTATTGTATATGTGTGAGCGGTGTGATGGCTGTCCAAACATAGTGATTAGTTAATCTGCTGATACTGTTTCCTGAAAAGACAAGTAGTTAGAGTCAGTGAGTGAGGAGGGCCTACCTTGATCCACGGCTGGTGCAGGTCTTGGTCTCCGTTTTGTTGAGTCGCTGGTAGGCCTGGATGGGCAGTTTGGTAGATGGAGCGATTCTCTGTAGGAGACAGGAAGAAGAGGGCTTCTCGAAAAGCCGGTGAGCTTGGTGTTGGTGCACAGCCGGGAGGCCGGCAGGTTGGCTCCTCCACTAACAGTTAAAAACTTGTCTTTATTAGCTTAAAATCAAGTAAAACCAATTGTAGCCAGCAAAGGGGCTTAAAAGGTTAAAAGGCTATAAATGAAACAAAGTAAGCATGCAGAGTAGCTAATCTAGGCCTGACGTTTCGCAACCAAGTTGCTTCATCAGAGGCAAGAGAGGGCCTGAATGGACAGCCAGGGTGTATATATAGGTTTGGGGAGATGGATGATAGAATCCAGCCCAGGGGCCACTCCCAACCAATGAGAGTGCAGTAGGCAGCATATTGCCAGAGGATTGGCTGGGGAAATACAAATTTTGGAGGGAAAGAGTCCAATAGGTTCCTGAATGTGGGCGGCGGTTCTAGGTGAATGTAATATGGGTTAGTAGGTAGAAGAGTTTGACAGTCAAACACCATTCGGTGGCAAAGCGGCAAGGTCGGGAGCCGAGCTACCGGGGGCCCGGGTTCAAGTCCCGGGCCCGGGCAAACGGCCCCAACCAGCATCTTGTCACCTATTCCTTTTTAGAAAAAGTTCAGCGCAGTAGGTATCATATTGCCAGAGGATTGGCTGGGAAAATACAAATTTTGGAGGGAAAGAGTCTAATAGGTTCCTGAGTGTGGGGGGCGGTTCTAGGTGAATGTAATTTATGGGTTAGTGGGTAAAAGAGTATGACAGTTAAACACAATTCGGTGGCCAAGCGGCAAGGCTGAGAGCCGATCCCCCGGTGGAGCCGGGTGTTCAAGTCCCGGGCCCGGGCAAACGACCCCAACCAGCATCTTGCACCTACTCCTTCTTTTTAGAAAAAGTTCAGAGCATCGCGTGTTAAGGTTTTAAGTTCCGTGGCTTGTACACTTGAGACAGGAGCAGATAGATTCATTTAGAAAGATTAAGGGCAAAGGGAGCGCTGGACGGGTGGCACTGGCTGGGTTAGGGTTGGGTTAGGGTTTGGGTTGGGGGTCTGGGTTAGGCCTGGTGTGCACGGGCCTACCCGTGGTGCGCTCCAATTACCTAAGGAGAAGGGAAAGGAAGAAGAGAGATAAGGTTAAAGACATAAATAATACAGATAGTCCAGTGGCAGGGCACCTGGACTGTACCCGGGAGGCTCCGGGTTCGAGACCAGCCCGGGGCCTCCATCCATTTTCATGTGACTTTAAAAAGGGCAGGGGGGGGATTTAAAGGACCAAGAGTTAGCGGGGAGGCAGTGACCTAACTTATGGCTCAATGAGGTGAGCTGCGGGCTGCCCGTGCCAGGGCCCCGGGTATGAGACCCAACAGGAAACGAAGGTATGGGATGTAAGAGGCCACGTCCTCCTGTTGCTGCATAGGGTCCCAGTAGTAATAAAAATGGAGACATTAGATCAAATTTTTAAACACTTTTTTATTTAAAAAAGAGAAGAATCAGTGGTTATATAGTACACAGTTGTTATTCATAGGGAAGCGGTATTAAGAGAGGGAACGGTTAAAACCGGGCCCAGCTAAAAGAAAAGGCATGGGGTTGGGGGTATTTTGATATATAATATGGGTGTAAATTGCATGGTGTATGTGTGTGTGTATGTGTGTGTGTGTGTGTGTGCGTGTGTGTGTGGTGTGTGTGTGTGCAATGTTGTGTGTGTGTGTGTGTGTGGTAGTGTATGAGGATCTATGTGTGTGCACAATTACTGTGAATGAGGGTGTATGATTGTGTTGTGGTGTGTGATGTGAATGTATAATAAAGTGCAGAGGTTGTATAGTGTTGTAAAGGAAATTTCCAAAAAACCATCATAAAACCGAAGAACAAGAAAAAGCATGCACAGTAGACCGTCGAAGCTCTCCCAGTCAATCACTTGGCGACCAGGAGGGCGTGCGGTCAAGTAGGCCACTTCAGAACAATCAATACAAAAATATAGTAGAAAGACACACAAAGTGTCAAACATTATAAAACTCTGCAAGA
Source organism: Cephalopholis sonnerati (assembly GCA_019142605.1). Taxonomy (NCBI): domain Eukaryota; kingdom Metazoa; phylum Chordata; class Actinopteri; order Perciformes; family Serranidae; genus Cephalopholis; species Cephalopholis sonnerati. The sequence continues at coordinate 3,093 of JAGQAX010000022.1, read as the reverse complement.
GAAATAAATCTGTGTGTGTCTCCAAGAAGATAATTTGTTATCAGTGGTGTGTGGTGGCATAAGTAGTTACCAAATTAGTTAGTAATAACTTAGTAAATTAAGGATAAAAATAATTCATATAGAAAAACTATAAAATCAGTAATAAATAATAAATAATAAAATAGATTAATAATATAAAATTAAGAAAGTGCAAGGCCCTGGTAGATGAATTAATGTAATTTTTAATTTTGGTTCACTTTTTTTTTTTCAATCGTTCATGTTAAAAATCTATTTATACAGAAAGAAGGAGAATAGACAAAATAAGATAGTAAAATATGAGACTTATGGAATATAGAATTATAAAATGGGACCTATGCAGCAACATCGATTCCCAAACAGAAGATAAAAACCATCATGGACAGAGACAGTTAAAAGTCTTTTATTTATGTCAGTTAGTTCACATGGTAAAAATCTCCCTTAGATGCGGATTCTTGGCAGATGGGTGAGGACGCGGTCGCTGTTGGGAGAGATGTGGAAGCTAGTGGGAGAAAGGGGAAAGAGAAGGAAAAGGAGTGTGGAGCTAAATAGGAGAGAAACCAGACCATTGGCGTAGAGAGGCTAAAGGGAGATATATTGGGGGTGAAGAAGGTTAGGGTTAGGGAAAGGTCTGGGTTAGGTGTAGGGGAGCCCCGGGGAAGATGAAAAGTTTTTGAATAGGAATGGGTCAAGGTTAGGGTTAGGGGAGGGTTGAGGGGGAAGGGTAGGAGTAGGTCAAGGTTGGGTTTAGGGAAAAAGAAGGGGGAACCGTGGGAGGAAAAAATAGGGGGGTGAGAGGGGGAAGAGAAGAAGAGGGGGTTTTTTTGGGGGGGAGGGGAAGGGAAAAAAGGGGGGGGAGGTATAGAAGTGTGAAAATTACAGAAGGTTTTAGGAGGAGGGTATGGAGAATAGAGAACGGAAATGGTTTTGTGTAAGACAGTAGATGATGTGAGGATAATCGAGAGAACTAAAAATATGTCATTTAGTCCTGCTTGGGTATATAGTGCCCAGTCTCTGGATCCAAGTCCGCTCCGCGTGTTTCCTCTGCCCAGAGGGTCCAGAGGGCGCCGGCCTCCAGGGCCCGAGATGATTAAGGAATCTACAGGGTGGGTTTGGAAGTGTGTGACTAGATATGTTTTTTCAATGTGTTCAAACGGATATTACGAAGGGTGTGTTGGAGTCGGGACAAAAGTGTGTTTTGAGTTTCACCTATATAGTGTTTTGTGGCAGATTGTGCAGGTGATTATGTAAACAATATTGCTGTCGTGTAGTGTGTGGGTTTCCTTGTGGCGGAAAAGATTTGTTATTGTACGGATTGATGATAAATTTACGGTTTTTATAATGCCGAGTTTCGGGGATTGATTCCGGTTTCCTGTGAGTTGCAAAGAGGGATTGACCAGTAAAGTTTGGAGGTTGGGGTTCTTTTTGTAAGCGGATACAATTTTGTATTTTTGAAGCGGTGGATGGTGTGTTCTTGTGTTTGTGTGAAACTTTGCTTTATTTGTTTATGTAGATTAATTATGCATTGAGATAAGGTCGAAATGAGTGGAAGTATTTGAGTGTTATGTTGGCGTGAGTTTTGGGGGGGCTCAGCCGTAGGGGATGGGGGACGGTGTCGGGTTGGGATGCAGACCCTGATTCGGGTGGGGGAGTTGGGGTGTATGTGTTTTGGGGGGGATGCAAACCCTGGTTAGGGTAGGGGTGTTGGGATTCTAAGGAGGAAAGGGAGGCTGAGGCGGTAAGTGGTTGTATATGTGGAGGCAGGGGATTAGTGACCAGGTCATCGTTCGAGCGAGTGGGAGCGAGGGAGGCCAAGGTTGAGTTTTTGACAGTGCGTAGAAATCGTTTGGAGTATTTCCTTTTTCGTAGGGCTGTGAAGAGGGTTTGTACTGACTGTTCAAAATCTACGGAATGGGAGGAGATGCGGTGGAATCTAATAATCTGGGATTTAATAATGCCTGCGAAAGTATGTTTTGGGTGATAGCTGTATTTGTGTAATAATGCGTGGGGAGTCAGTGGCCTTGAAGTAGACTTTAGTTAGGATTTTTTTGGAGTTGGGAGTATTGTTTGCGAAAAAGACGGTGGTGTCAAGAAAATTGATCTGTTGTGGATCAATGGTGTATTTGATTTTGATGGCCGGATGATGATTATTGAGTATATTAGTGAATTCTGTAAAGGAAGCCAAATCATGTGGCCAAGCGCCAATGATGTCATCCAAAAAGCGGTAGAAAAAGAGTGGTTGTAGGGGGCATTTGGCCAAAGCTTCTCGCTCCCACTCGCTCATATAGATGTTGGCGTAGGAGGGTGCAAACCGTTGACCCATGGCTGTCCCGTGTGTTTGCAAATAGTGATTGTCATTGAAAAGAAAATCGTTATTTTTCAGGCAAATTGTCAGTAATTGAAGGAGTTCTTTGTCTGGCCTGGTTGGGTCTGGATATTTTTGAAAAATGGATTGTATAATTTGAATGCCCAACTCTGTGTCAATGTTTGTATATAAGCTGTCAATGTCAATCGTAAACAGATGTGTGTTGTGTGGGACAACCATGGGTCTTATTATGTCGAGGAAGTGGTATGTGTCCTTTATGTAACTGGGATGTTTATTTGAAAGTGGGGAAAGAAAATGTTCTATATATTGGGCCACGTTGTAAGTTGCGCTATTACAGTCAGACACTATGGGTCTGCCGGGAGGAACCTCGTAGGGACGTGTCCATGTTTGGGGGTCTTTGTGAATCTTGGGGAGAAGGTAAAAATAGCGTGGACGTGGATTTGTGGGACCAGAGAGAAAATGGCGTTGTTTAGCTGTAATATATTTCTGTAGGTAGAGTGACTGAATGATTTCTCGAATCTGTAATTGTGTATTGTGTTGGATAGGTTCGGGTATATGTTTATAATGTAGTGGGTTGGAAAGCTGTCGGTTGGCTTCAATGAGATATTGTTGTCTATCCATTATTACCACTTTGGAGCCTTTATCTGCTGGTTTTATAATTATATTGCGATTATGGATTAGTTCTTTTAGGGCTGTGCGTTCAGTCCCGTTAGATTATCTAAAGGATCTGGCGGGGGTCTATATTGGCGGAG